>VUQS01074379.1:0-17951 GCA_015108495.1 Heterochromis multidens | reverse complement strand
GGTTCACTGGAGTCCCAAAGCCTTAGAAATGGCTTTGTAACCCTTTCCAGACTGATAGATGTCAATGACTATGTTTCTCAGCTGTTTGTTTAGATTGTGACATGATGTGTTGCTTTTTGAGAGCTTTTAGCCTACTTCACTTTGTCAGACAGGTTCTGTTTAAGTGATTTCTTGATTCAGCAGGTCTGGCAGTAATCAGGCCAGGGTGTGGCAGTGAAACTGAACTCAGCTTTCCAAAAAATGTGGTTAATCACAGTTAATTGATGATTTAACAAGAGGGGGCAATTACTTTTTCACAGAGGGCCAGGTAGGTTTGGATAACTTTTTTCCCTTAATAAATGAAATCATCATTTAAAAACTGCATTTTGTATTTACTCAGGTTATCTTTGTCTAATATGAAAATGTGTGTGATGATCTGAAACATGTAAGTGTGACAAATATTAAAAAAACTAAGAAATTAGGAAGAAGGCAAATACTTTTTCACACCACTGTAGCCGTTGGTTGCCATGGTTGCCAAAAAGCAGTGTGATATTTTTTAGGCTGTGACTCCTGAATGGAGAAGCATGTCCACTGATGTCTCAAACTGGTGGATCTAAAGTCTGAAAATTAAAAAAAGAAGGGTTGTGCTGAACGTAGTCATGCACTGCATACAAATCTAGAAACTTCTCCCTTCCTCATGTTAACATGAAAGCATTCATCTCAAACTTTTTTGACCACAAACTGTGAAATGATGTGTGTTTTCAGGGCCGGGCCTGTGAACAGAGCAGTGTGTGATGTGCAAGGTGAGGAGAGAAAGTAGGGATCAAAGTTTTCATCCAAGTTAAACCTGTGAATTAAAGTGAAAGAAGAGTCTTTCATGCCTACGCTTTTCTAACCTTTTCTCACTGCATTGTTCAACGTTCAGCTTCCATTTGTTCACACTACTGTGCATTGTTAGTTCTCAATATGTATAAAATAGTACAGGTTTGATAATGCATATTAAAGATGATGTTTACAGTCCAGTGTCTCTGTGGCCTCAGTACATTAATACACAGTAATACACTACAGCACTCAGCATCAGAAAAGGAAGCACAGGTCTTAGAGGGCCGAGATGCTCTGAAGGTCTTCTGCACTTTTGTCTGTGTTCTCTGACTAGCTGACCACAGCAGCCAGATTAAACACCATACACAGTGTGCTGTATCCATAAAATCAAGCCGGGAGGAGAGCTAACCTGATGTAATGTTTTCACTGGGTCCTTTTTGCACTAAGATAAGGAAGCCACTACAATGACAGTGACAGTCATGATCGACAGGTGCTGTCCTTCCCCTGTGCCCTCAGAAAGCCAAGCAAACAAAAGCCCCCCTGACTCGTGGGGGTCGTCTGCTCCTGGAGTTCAAAGAGAATCCAACATGAAAACCTTTTTGCTAACTTCTTTTGTATTATGAAAACTGTTCAGCTAAACATGTTTTAATTGAGGTACAACAGTATGAGCTAAAGTAGACTGCGAGCTGGCATCAGGAAGGCACAGTGGATATATTTACATTAGATCACCTTTATCGTACGACAAAAGATTTCTGTGCCAATGGGAGTGTTTTCTTCCAAGATGACTCTACCCATGGGTCACAAGGGAGGTCACTGAATTAGTAAAGCAACAGAGGAATGTCTTTTTAAAGAAATGGTGTTCTAATAGATTTGTAGAGACTTGGAGAATCAATGCTGAGGTTCTTTGAACTTGTTCAGGGGGCACTTGGTGGGCCAAGAAGTCCGTTACTCGTCTATATATTCTGCTAAAGTTGCATACTTGAAATAGTTTTTATCCTCCAGAAAACACTCTCCGTACAGTAACAGTTGAACTTGTGCCTGATTTATCAGTTGATTCTGCACAGATTAAACTCAAAGCTGATAAGAACAGGAGAAAAACAGTAACGCCACACAGGAGCTGCGTTTTGTTAATCGTACAGCTTTATTGTTTCTTTAGTATGTACTTCAGTAGTGAGCAGGTATCCATTGAACAAAGCTTAGACTGCAGTACAAGATATATGTAAGACAAAGGCAAAGAGGCTTCAGAGTGAGAACAAGAATGGGAGAAACCAGGGCCCAAGAGCTCTTCAGTGATTTTAATATGTGGGACAGGACATGTGAGACATTTACCTCCAAGCTTAAACCCAACCATCTGTACTGTCAGAGATCTCTCTCTGAAAGAAATCAACAGCAATCAGCAGAATGAAGTGCCAGGCCATGTGAATGTCTGTAGATGTCCCTAGATGACTTATCTCCTTAAAAACTCCAGCCACCCCTCACTTAACTGCCTTCATGGGCTGATTTTTTGTTATACTCAAAACAATGATACTAATGATACTGTATGAGTTAAGAAGTAACTATAGAAAGAGAAGCAAGGAGGACACAGATATCCTCTAAGGAAAAGGGAAAAGAAGAATTCTGGAGTCGTCCATCCCATTGATGCTGGTTATTGCGGGGCTGAGCTCCTTCAGCACCCCGGGTCACCCACCAGCACCTGGCCTCTAGGAGGACGCAGCAGCATTGGGCTTATCATCACGGGTCACAGGGATACTGCGCTCACTGCGGCCAGATTCGATCCCCCCAGTGACCTTTGGTCCAGTCAGAGTCAGCAGACCATCAGCTGTCAAGGTGCAGGTGATTGATGATTGGTCAACGCTAGAGGGGAGGCGGTAACGGCGATGAAACTCACGAGAGATGTAACCATGGTCGTCCTGAAAAACAGCAGGATTGATGCCATGAAGTCACTGTCAGTCCAGGGAAAACTTTAGTCACTTTATGGAATGGGCCACAAACTTCTCTGGTTAGATTACACTTGTGGAATAATACCAGATAGTGATCACACATTACGCCCAACTAACTGCTGAGGTTTTGAAACTCAACAAAGATTCGAAAGTCTTTTCAAAATTTTTCAAGATTTGAATCCACAGTTCTGTTTAAATGGGTGATCCTGCCAGATAATACAGGAGTATAAGGAGCCCTTACATAGGCTATTTGGTATTTTGTTGTATATTGTGATACAACAATAGTTGTACAGTTGACTTGAGTCATTCTACATTGTTTATGGATGCAGTTAAAGTTTGATTGAAAGGAAGGGGTGTCTTTATGATTGGTCAAAAATGTCTTGGTCTAACAACTGACTGACTGAGGATGAGTATAGTCTGGTAGGACCGGCGTTACTGAGCAGCTCATTATTTCGCAGTGTGGGTGCAGCTGCAGAGGCAGATGGATGGACTCTGTTGTGTATTTCCCTTTGCATTTTTTTTATTTTCTCTTGGGACTTGGGGTGAAGTTATTGTGAGCCAAAATAAGAAAATATTGTGTGATGTAGGATATAAAAGCTGTCTTTTCAGTCCAACATGATTTGTTTTTCCTTATTTCATTTCCACTCATTCAAAATAAAATGATCGTGTCCAGTATAGAGGCATGGACACCTTTTAGACAGCTTTCAGATGTCTAACTAGAAATACTCCTTTCACTCCATAAAAACACTGAAGGTGTCTTCATGTGATCAAATGCATCCTTTTACCTATCCTAAGTATCATAATTAACTTAAAAGGTGAAGCTTTCTTGCAGTCTAACAAAAACAGGTTTATGTGTCTAACCAACCTGGAATTGTAAAGCTCCTTTACAAATCCGGGTTTGTTACATATGAACTAACTTTTGAGTATTTTTTGTCCCCATCTTTGATGGCTCATTGCTGCATCACTGATCAGTGGAATAGTGTGACTGGGGCTCTAAAATTCCTCAGGAAACCTTTATGTCCTTTGAGTCTAACTCACTCACTAACCTATGGCGTGTGTATATCACAGCAGAGAGGAGGACTACCTGTCTTTCTCCATGCTTGCCCTGGATCTCCACATAGTCATCAGTGACTTTCACAGTGAGCTCATCAGGAGAAAAGTGCTTGACATCCAGGTAGACTGTGAACTTATCCCTGTCAGATCTCACCTGAGAGAGACACACAAACATAGAGAACATTTCTTGACCTTTAACTTCTGAAACTTTAGGTCATCGGTTTAATTTCTTGACTCTAAATTATGTGGAGCACAGTAGATGTTAGGATTCAGTATAACTAAACTCAAGACTAACAAGCCAAACAAAATCAGGATACTATATATATTAAATCAGAGATGTACATTGTCCTCGAGTATTTATTCCTGTTCTCTAAGAACCACAGAATTTAAGACTAAATACATATTTGTGAAAAAAGGAATTTAGTTGTATTGTTTTATCCTGTTACCTCTGAGATGCCAGAGTTGGAAAAATCCAAAAAGCTGCGGAAGAGTGACTGTCTGTAATAGGGGCTGATGGTGGAGGCGGCGTAAGGGAAGAGGTCATAGTCAAACATGCCCTCTCCAAAAAACTGGTCAAAGAGTCGGGCAGGGTAGACAGAGCCCAGGGCACGTCTGAACCAGGGGTGCTGAATGGCAATATCCATAATAACTGAAGACAGTCTGGTCTGCTTTGGCTTGGTTGGGTTAAGGTTGGCAGAAGTACCTGCTTAGCTCAGGATCCAGCAGGTGAAAAATGAAGATGAGGTAAGAATGAGAGAACAATGATGGTAAAAAGCAGTAACTGAAGAATGTTTCCAGAGTGCTTTGTTCCCCTCTCTACAGCTGCCTCCTCTTTATATACCTGAGAGCCAGAAAGAGAGGCTTTAGCCACGATCCCTCTGGAATGGCATTATCTCAGCATGGTGGGTTGGGCCCTGTCAGCAGAATCAGGGTTGAGGATGGGGGGGCACCACTAGGTCCAGTCCCTGCTGGGACCCAGTGGCACTCACACATCAGACACCCAGGGCTGCCAAAACAAACCGTGCTAGACTGAGAGGAGGGAGGGAGAGACAATGAGCTCAGGAAGCCAACTAAAGACACAGAGGGATTTCACCTGTGTCACAGAGCATCAGACACATACACACATATCTGTTCTGTCAGTCAGTCAATGACATAATGCTGTTGTATTGTTCTGCCTGTATGGTTGGATGACGGGCAGATTTAGAAACAATGCTGTCCAGAGTCAATGGAACAACAGCTGACAGAGAAATGTGAAAAAGAAAGTATGCCCTGTTTCAGTTCTAAGGTTTTACAATGAGGACATAATAAAACAACATCTGGTCCTTAGCAGGTCTTAAAATGAGGTAAATACAACCTCAGATTAACAACAGCACATGACATATTACACCATGTCTTTATTTCACAAAAAGTAAACCAAAATGCCGAGGGAAGAGGGTAAGTAGCAGCCAGGGGCTCATTATCAACTACAATTGATTAATTGATCATCATTAAGTTTGAGCACCTCTATAAAATCAGAGGTTTTGGCAGGTTGTAGGTCTGGAGCATTTAGGTGTGTGTTAGCACAATTCCAATTAGGAAAGACATCAGCAATGATCTTAAAGACTGTTATTGTTCCCAATCAGTCTGGGAAGGGTTACAAGACTGTTTCCAAACAATTTGAAGTCCATCATTCTACACTGAGAAAGATTATCCACAAGTGGAAAACACTGAAGACAGGAGCGGACGTCCCAGCAAATTCACCCCAAGGTCAGACTGTGCAATACTCAGAGAAACTGCAAAAAACCTAAGAGCTCCATCTCTGACTCTACAGGCCTCAGTTAGCAGGTTAAAGGTTAAAGTTCATGACAGCACAATTAGAAAAAGTCTGAACAAGTATGGCATGTTTACAAGGGTTGCCAGCAGAAAGCCTCTTCTCTCTAAAAAGAACATGGCAGCACAGCACAAGACTTGTGGAAAAATGTCCTTTGGACAGACCAAAGTGGAGATAATGTGCTATAATTGACAGCACCACATTTGGAGAAAACCAAATGGCATATCAGCACAAATACCTCATACCACCTGTCAACATGGTGGTGGAGGGCTGATGATTTGGGCTTGTTTTGCAGCCACAGGACCTGTCCAACAGCTAAAGCTTGGTCAACAATGATCAAAGGACAATGATCCCAAGAACAGCAGTAAATCTATAACAGAATAAGAGTCAAGCTGTTGCAATGGCCCAGTCAAAGTCCAGACCTCAACCTGATTGAAATGGTGTACCTTAAGAGATCTATGCACAAACAAATGCCCACAAACCTCAATGAACTGAAGTAACATTACAAAGAAAAGTGGGCAAGAATTCCTCCACAACAATGTGACACTAATAAAGTCATACAGAAAACTGTTAGTTCAAGTTATTGCTGCTAAAGCTGGTTCTACAAGCTACTGAATCATGGGTGCACTTAGTTTTTATTAAATAAATTATATCAATGTTGTGTTGCCATTCATCTCAGGTTGTATTTAAATCATTTTAGAACCTGGTAAGGTACCCTGAACTGCAGAAGCAGTTAAGAAGAATGGGTGGATGATATCACTATGGTGGCATTGTTAATACATTATCACAGCAACATTTGGACAGGACTTTCAGAAAGACTTGGCTAACAACTTGAAAAAGGTCTCTTGAAGACTTTTCTGATATTGTAGAAAAACCTCAAAATACTGATGTCAGGTAGACTGCTAGTAATTTGGCTGATCAGTGTAGTGCTGCTCCAGCTTTGTCCTTAGTTACTAAGACGAGAAAAGTGCTATATGTGCCATTTCAGTGTAGCCCTTGAATTGAATGTTAGATTTCATATATTATGATTTGATTGCCTATTTGGGTTGACTTCCTGTTACTAAACTGCCTGAACTACAGTAAGTAAAACATATCAACTTTGATTCAGTGGTTTTGCAGTCTTGCATTTTGAATTTTTACTGCTTAGTTGACAATACAACAACAAGATGCCTATTTTTACAGTGAAAACAGCCATGTGTTGCGCCAAAACTTCCTTTAGTCACACAAAGATAGATTTGAGTTAATTATTTTTTGTGCCAGCAGAGAATAAGTAACATTGATAACCTAATGTTAAAGACCATGAATCTAACCTACATGTTAATATTAAGAGAGACAGAACTAGCAAAATCCATCCCTGTATGTTTGAAAGGTTTGGTTACTAGGATCACAGTGGTGAGCTGGGCCTTGTGAGTCCCTGCACACTTTCACTTTAGTCAAGATGATATCTCAGAGTTTCAGACCCAGCACTATATGTAGAGAAGAGTGCAGTAGTGGATACAGCTCCAACTCTTGCAGATCTTCTGTATCATCAGAACCATTTTCCTTGTCTTGTTCAGCATACCAAGCCTGTTGCACAGGTGGTGGACCCACAAGGTGGCAGCCCCTTGTCATTCTTTAGAGCATGGGCTGATCAGCTCCTGTGGTAGGCCTGGCCTCAGAAGGAGGCCCAGTTCTGCTAACCCACAAGTGGTGGTTTACTTTCAAATTACTGGTCAGTGAGTGTTTTTATATTTTGTAAATGCCATTTTATTTACTTAAGGAAAAAATTCTGTTATGTAGATCCCATAACAAACTAGTTCTATACAAATAAAACAGCCTTTCTTCGCAAACATTTGTGGTTGGTGAGATGTTCCAGAGCCTGATCTATGTAGGCCCCGTCTCACAGACCCAAAGATAGTTTCATATATGATTCTTTCAGTTTAAAATATATATGTATTATATATATCTAAAAATAAAAAAGTACCCTGACCATAATGATGGCGCTGATGACAGGTGCTTGTAAAACTTGACTATGTGGATTATAGCTCATCTGTGAGGATAGAAAAGTAGGCTACAAAAGGTCATTTGCTGTTTGAATTTCATCATTGCTATCATTATGACATAAAATAAGATTATAATGATGTTACGCTGTTGGGTGACATGCAGAAATGCACAGAACTGTTTTCTCTTGGAGACAGTGCTGGATGCTGATGCTGCAGGTGTAAAGCTTAATAAACCAGAGGACAAACTGAAAAACAGCTGGAAGCAAAAACCAGAACTTTTGCTCCTGTTAAAGATTCATAATTATATTAAATGCACTGGCCAGTCTTGATAATCATCACAGTAAACTTGTCTGTTTATGGACATTTGGGTTTGAAACAGATGTGAGTTTGTAGAGCAAATTCAATGAGGAAAGACTGAAAAGTTTTTTTTTTTAATATATTTTATTTTTTTAATGTGGCAGCTAAAGTTACTCAAACTGTGTCTATTCTGCATTCTGTGATATTCAAGGACCAATATTGGTGCTAAATGAGAGGCCTCCTCTTGTGTGGCATAAGATAAGTTTGGGCAGAGTGACAGTGTGACACAGAGACTGAGAGTGGGTATCACATTCTATAAGTCAAGCCTGCAAAAGTCAAGCAGGTTTTTTCCCCTCTTTAATTACTGAGGAAAGAAAAGGAAACTCTCCAAAAAAAAAAAAACCCCACAACAGAACAAAGAGATAACGACTTGATTAAAAACGCAAGGGTTTCTTGTGTCAGTGTCTTCCTCACAAACTGTGCAGATTGTTCCACTACAATGGATAAAGTTGTGTTGCGAAAGAAGCCTTTACACAGAAATATATATTACATCACAGTAAGGCATAGCTTATAGCTAAGAGTGAATTCTAATTTATAGCTAAGGGTCACTTCCCATGTCTGTTGTTTCACCACCAGTGGCTTCCCGCTGCCTAAATGAATCTAATCCCACAGGGCTTTGGCCAGCCAGCACAGGGGCTTAGCCGCTCCATGCACCCACAGGCCAAGAGCAACTGGGCTGGGTAGCCAGGGTCGGGATGTTTTAGGGGCAGTTTAGGCAGCTTGTTAGGGTTCGGGGTTGCTACCGGATGCAGATGTAGTTGGACTGGCTGCAGTTCAGCAAAGTCAGCATTCTGAGTTTTTTTTCAATGGGACAGACAATGCCTGTGTGCTCTGTGTTTCCACAGCTCTGAAAAGCTGTTTTGGTCGACAACCTGGCAACTCATGCTCATATTCATGACTTTCATAAGAAAGTAATGCAAGTTGATAGAGACAAACAGTAATTGCAAAATAAATTTTTAAATTAAGTTAAAAGCATCACAAAGTCAACCATAGAACTACTTCCAGTGTTTCACTGACCAACTACAGTGAAACGTATGAGAACCATGTAATGATTTTACATGGACAAATGGAAGGTCACATAAACTATGCTGTTCATAAACCCTCAGAACAGTGTCACAACCCATTACAACATATTCTTTCAGTGAGTAGCACTCAGAAGAATGAACAGCATTCTTCTAAAAGATATAGACTGCCTTCATTTGGTTTAATGAGAATTATATTGCCACCACTCCAAATTCTCAAAAAAATGCTCAGCTGGATTGAGAGTGAAATTTTGTTTTACAGATTTGGGCAACACTTCCAGAGGTTTGCTATACATTGCAATAGTTTTGGGGACCAATCACTCCTGCTGTTCATACTGTGATCTGTTTCTGAAATACGCACTCATGTCTTCAACAGCCACTTGGTTAGTTACACCTCTTCAACTGCTCGCTAACACAAATATCTAATCAGCCAATCACATAGAAGCAACTCACTAGTAGACATGATCAAGATGACATGCTGTCAGTTTAAACTGAGCATCAGAATGGGGATGAAGGCTGGTTTAAGTGACTTGAACATGGCACGGTTGTTGGTGCAGATAGGCTTTGTCTGAGTGTTTCAGAAACTGCTGATCTGCTGGGATTTTCCCACACAACCATCTCTAGAGTTTACAGAGAATGGTCTGAAAAGGAGAAAAGAAAAGACAAAAAATGTCTTGTTGATGTCAGAGGTCAAAGGAGAATGGCCAGGCTGCTTTGAGCAAAGAGGGCAACAGTAACTCAAATAACCAGTCATTACAACCAAGATATGCAGAAGAGCATCTCTGAATACACAACACATTGAACCTTGAAGCAGATGGGCTACAGCAGTAGGAGACACTGGGTGCTACTGCTGTCAGCTAAGAACAGGAAACTAAGGCTACACGGGGTCTGATGAGTCTTGATTTCTGCTGTAACATTCAGATTTAGGTTCACATTTAGCATAAACAACATTAAAGCATGGATCCATCTGGCCTTTTATCAGTTGTTCAGGCAGCTGGTGGTGTAATGGTGTGGGGGGTATTTTTTTGGCACACTATGGGTCCCTTGGTACCAAATGAGCATCACTGAAACACCACAGCCTACCTGAATATTGTTGCTGACCATGTCCATCCTTTTATGACCACAGTGTACCATCTTCTGCTTCCAGCAGGATAATGCACCATGTCGCATGTTTATTACTCAGATCATCTCAAACTGGTTTCTTGAACCTGACAATGACAAACTGTACTCAAATGGCCTCCACAGTCACAGATGTATGTCCAATAGAGCACCTTTGGGATGTGGTGGAACGGGCAATTTGAATCATGGATGTGTAACCAACAAATCTGCAGCAACTGTGTGATGTCATCATGTCAGTATGGAGTTGAATCTATACCACGAAGAATTAAGGCAGTTTTGAGGGCAAAAGGTGGTTCAACCCATTACAAACAAGTTGTACCTAATAAAGTGGCCAGTGAAAAAGTTTAGTAGTAAGTTGGGAATTCTTTGCTGAAAACATTATAGTTTTGGAAAAGGAGCTTGATTTTTTATTAATTTTTTTTAATGATTGACTTTTCAAAATTAGACTATCAGATATTTTAGTTACTTGCTCTCTTCTCAGCCAGTATGGATATAAAAAACAATTGCATCAATTAAAATGGCCTCAGTGGAAGTTTTATGACAGGCCTTTAAAAAATGAAATTAACCTTTAAGAACAAGGCACATGTCTTTGTTTTATTGTATTTCTTCTCTTTAGCATGTCTATGGATTGAAATTGGGAACAGTTCTTCTCTTTCTCACTGTGATACAGTATGTGTTCTGCTGCCCCCTGTTGGACTGTCATAAGATTTTTCTCACATGAGAAACTAACCCACTGAGGGAGATAGAGATTTTCAACTTCCCGAAGTATAATCAAGGAACAATGTTTTACATATTATGTACAACATTCTCTCAGAAAGGATAATAATAATAATAATAATAATGATAATAATAATGAACTTAAATTTTAAACTTAAACATAAACTAAGCAATAGCCTGATCTAAACTAAACAATTCAATTTGGTTACTATCACCTTCAGTGTTGTCCTCCTCGTATTTTTATTTTTATTCAAGTTGTTGCTGGAAATGTTCTTCTGCAAACACCCCAGGACTGCCTCATGAGTCTGACCCAAGGGACAACCTTTAGATCTGAAAAATGAAGCCAAAGCAGTGCCAAAAACTGCAGTTCCTCTAGGTGCCACCTGAGGCTGGCTCCAAAAGAGAATGGAATTCAATAGACTCCCATGTTAAAATGTCCCACTTTTACAGCATTAAAAAGCATGTCCATAGCATGTAACAAAAAATTATTTTGACATCTGTAAACAGTTGCCCACCTCATAAGACAGAATTTTCCTGTTATTTTAAATACATTAAATACTGTGTCAATAAAATTACAGAAACAGACTGTAAATTAACATGTCTAACGTAAATTAACATGAAAAACCTGTAACTGTGAATAACCACAACATTTTTATTTATTTTTTTGAAGAAATTTAAGTTTTCTTTCTTTTTTCTTTTTTCTTTCTTTTTTTTTATTACAAAAAGCACTCTTAAAAATACATTTGGTAATTTAAAACAATTTCACAAATATGTAATTTTTATTTGATTAATAAAACTGGTACATTTTATTTAATGCTCTAAATACATATCTAAAATTTGATGCAATGAGAAAACCTGTAATTTTACATAGATTTAACATTACAGGTTTGTACCAAAATACAGTATCATTTAATATCATTTCATAGATACTTACCTTTCTAATAAAGTTATGTAACACTAAAAATATTGTCAAGTGAGGTGAAGATTTATCCAAAATAGAAGTAAAAGTACTTAACATCTAGTCTGTGATTAAAATGACACAGCTTGTGGTCACAAGTTTAATGTAATGAAATGTATTTATGTTTGACTTTTGATCTCTCTTTGGCCTGAAGTTAGAGGTGTGTGAGTTTTGGTAATGGAAAGATGCTGGGGGTTTGCTTAGGCTGATCAGAGTTTAATTATAGATAAATTTAATCAATATGGTGAATAAAAAGGTATAACCATTGATAAAGTAAAATTTTAATGGTTAACTTTTAACTGAGAGTCTGCACTTTAAAGAATGATCCATGGGGTTAGTAAGGAAAATGTAAAATTAAGAGCATTTTTAACATAAAAAGTTCATTTTGCTACCTTTACATATTTTAGTGAGTTGATGACTTATTTTAAGAAGTTGGTCAAAATCTAAATAACAAAAATTGTCTTAACTTAGATAAATATCGACTGTGCATAAACATTTTTCCCTTCACTTAACAATAGAGGAGTATTAAGTTGGTAGAACTTATACTGTATATCTTATGAGCATCTTTCAAAAGGAGGAGGGAACAGGGCTGAGTTTTCCCGGAGAAGGGGAAATGCAAGCTTGTATGGATTATAATTAAAGACTATGTTAGTTTGTGAGTGACTATTTTTGGTTTGTTTCACTTGCAACAGCTACTAACTGTATCAACAACACATGGGTTCATTTTTACACATTAAAACTGACTATAAATTTGATAGACTTTTAGCTAGCTAGTGTGTTCAAAGTAGTCTTTTTATGTTTACGGTGGAAGCTGAAGATGATAACTGAGTCAGGATTAGTTGTAGCACTGCAAAGGTAAGAGAATATTTGTCCAGTGTTGGCACTACGTTGATGAAGATTTAGTAAGCAACAGGTTTGTCGGTGGGACGCTTCACATCTGAGACTAAACCAGTAACAACTGTGGGTTTCTACACATATTGTTCTGGTTTTAAATTGATGCATGTTGATGTTTAGGCCAAAGGGCTAGTTTGGTTTGAGGTTAAAATTGGTTAACTGAGCCATAGCTAAAGGATGTTCTGAGTCAAACATAGGCCAGAAAGCCAAAGCCACACTGTAGAAACGCCATATGGAAAAGTTAAGTAATGAGTTTGTTATTTAAGTCAAATGACTCAACATTAGCACATAAAAGCTGAGCTACTATTGCCACTGTTTGTACACCATTTCTGTCTGTTTGGACAGCTGGGCCATCTTAAAACAATTTAGATGCTTATTTTGTTTTTTGTTTTTTAACACTGTAATTAAAAAGGTCTGAACTTTTGTTGCAGTGTAGTTTGCCTTAACAGTTTGCATTCTGAAAAGTCAGAGTAAGACAAAAGAAAAAGCCCATTTTTCTTACACATTAAAAAAACCCCCACAACATTACAACAGTATTATGAGCACTGTAGTTCTGAATTACCTAAAATTTAAGTTCATGTAGTTTACACTGAACTTTGGCTAGTTTTAAAAAAATGAATTGGAGCTGTAAAATCTGCAAATTTAAAACACTAAGAAAGACTGATCTCTGAAAACATTATAGACTTAGACATGGCCATAGAGGGGAATTTCTGCCTTGTCTTTATTGGGAGTGTTACTGCTCATTTAAAACTTGGGGCAGTCTGTGAACACATCTGTCAAGAAGCCAAGTCATGTCTTTTAAATGTCCATGTTACTCTTTAAACACAATCTCCACAGAAAGAGAATACTTTGAGCACATAGGTCATCTTTTAAAAAAACAGGAAACTGTGTCTTGTGTTTTTGAAAACTGTCCTTTCAAAACTAATATTTATGGGACATTTGCCTCTCATAGGTACCAGAAACACACTCTTCACTCAATGGATGACTTCAAGCCTGACCTTTTACAGAGGTATGTCAATCCTTTAAATGTCAGAGATGATCCTATTGTTCAGGAGAACATGGAAGGTGCACTAAGTGAACATCCTGAAGATGAAGAAATTAAAGAATTGCCTAACTTAATTGAGAAAAATGTAGCCCACCTGCTGCTGAAATTGGAAAGCATATTCAGTGTACCACAAAGGTGTATTGATGAGTTGGTGGAAGAACTGCCCTTTATTTCTTTATCAGCTTCAGGTCCTATTTTAAAAGAGATATTACAGTCATGCTTAAAGAACAATGATTGTCATATTAATGATTTGATAATCTCAGAAATGGTGACAGACTTATGTCAGTGCAACCCAATTACATTAGTTCTAGGGAGTAATGGTCCTCTTTCCACCTCCTACAAAAGAAGAGAGTATTTCAAGAAGTATTTTTCAGTGGTGGAACCCATAGAGTATTTGCTCAGTGCCCGGGAGCAGAGAAGTTTCCAGTATGTACCCATTTTGAAGTCCTTACATGAGGTTCTGAAGAAAAAAGAGATCCAGGATTTGGTGTCACACAGATGTGAAGCAAGTAGCAGTTCTGAAACTCAATGCAAGTCATTCCATGATGGTACAAATTTTAAAAACAATGCATCAGAAAATAATCCAGCTATTTCTCTCATTCTGTATGTGGATGATTTTGAAGTATGTAATCCACTTGGCACATCAAGAAAAAAGCACAAAATTACAGCAGTGTATCGGGTTTTAGCTAATGTGCCACCGTTGCTCAGATCCTCACTGACATCAATCTATCTTGCCATTCCCTGCAAGAAAATTATAAGAAAGTTTGGGTATAGTGCTGTGCTAGAACCGCTAATAAAAGATCTTGCCAGCCTCGAAGAGGAAGGACTTTACATTCCATCTTTAGGCACAAGAGTTAAAGGTACTGTATGTATTGTGTTGTTGCATAACCTTGGTGCCCACTCTATCGGAGGATTTGTGGAGAGCTTTTCAAGTACACATGTCTTCAAGTTCTGTCTTGGAGAAACTTGGAGTCAGAACTGGAGCATTTTGTCCTAGAACAAAACAAGAGCACATGTTGAGACAGCACAGAGAGATAACAGTGAATGTCACTGTTATGGAGTAAAGAGACAGCGCCCACTGACTGAAAAACTACAACATTTTGATGTTTTATCTGGCTACCAACCTGCATTTGCTACATGATCTCTTTGAAGGTACTGTACCTTTAGAGTTAGCGGTGTGCCTAAATGCCTTAATCAAAGGGAAATATTTCACACTTGATGAACTAAATAAACTAATTAAAGAGTTCCCATACAGATGGGTAGATCAAACCAATGCACCACAACCAGTTCCACAGAGCTTTGCTGCAAGAAAAACTGTTGGTGGGAATGCCCGTGAAAATTGGGCTTTTATTCGCCTCCTTCCCCTAATAGTTGGAGAAAGAATACAAGAGAGTGAACCCACATTGCTGGTCCTTTTGAATCTTAAGGACATAGTTGAACTTGCCTTTTCTACCATTGATACAGATTTCACTATTTGTTTAGATAGATAGATATCAGATAGATAGATATCTGAGCATTGGCACAGATTCCGGGAGGCTTTCCCTCAGGAAAGACTCATTCCGAAGCATCATTTTCTAGAAAACTACCCACAATTGATAAAGACTTTTGGTCCACTTGTGTCATTGTGGACTATGAGCTTTGAAGCCAAACACAGCTTTTTTTAAGCGTGTGGTCAGGTGTACCCACAGCTTCCAAAACATTCTGTTGTCTCTCGCAGTGAAGCACCAGTTAATGGTTGCATACCATCTACTTGGCAGTAAAATTGTTCGGCCTTCTCTACAGGTAACAAAACTGTCAGTGGTGGATTTGACTGTGCTGAGGGAAGACATTAAGAAAGCACTAGAAACAAAATTCCCCAGTGTGTCATTTGTCCAGATGGCAAACACTGTGTGTTACAATGGCACCACTTACTCCACAGGAATGATATTGGCACATGGTTCAACAGGTGGTCTGCCAGATTTTGTGGAGTTGATTCAGATAGCTGTTGTAGATGGGATGGTTGGCTTCATTGTGAAATGTTTAAATGCATGGTATATTGAACATCTTAGAAGTTATGAGCTTGAGAACACAAGGAACGTTAAAATGATTACCATACCATACCAAGCACTTTTAAAAACAACAACAGGGCTGACCAAAGTGCTGTACAATAAGAACAAACAAGAAAAGAAAACACATGTCAGAGGGTAAAGATACAAAAACATGAAAGAACTATAGAGGTTAAACAATAAAAAAGGACATAAAAAGTAACTTAAAATCACAGTCAACATCTCACACTGGGTCGAAGGCCAGGGAGTAAAGGTGTGTTTTTAAACGAGATTTAAAAACAGCAAGTGAAGGAGCCTGCCTGATGTGCAATGGCAAATCATTCCATAATTTTGGAGATGCAACTGCAAAAGCTCTATCACCTCTGAGTTTGCATTGATTGAGCCAAGTGAATTGACTGACATCTTCCCAGTGACAGCGTACACTGTTGCAGGGCAATAGATGGTGACCCAGAAGCACTACATTCATACCATAGATGTCAAAATTGTCATTACACCTTGTCATTTGTTTGACTTTACCAACAAGACCTCATAGAATGCATAAAAAAAATAATCTTGTCCATCTATGTGATAATGAACCCATCTATGGTTTTCTTGAAGAACAGGAGAAGACTTTTTGAACTAATATACTGGCCCCACACTTGAGCACAAATCCTTTTCACTTTGAAAATCTGTTGAAATAGAAATTAATTTCATTGTACAGTTCCTCTGATGTGCTCTAGCTTCATTTTTGCAGGCTAATATGTCTACCTTGTAGTTCTTTAATGTTTTTACAGTTCAAAATATGATAATATTAAATCTATGTTATTAGATAAGAGTTTGTTTGTTAGTTTTTAGTTTGTTAAGAAATGTCACATTGTAATTTGAAAGCTAATTTCTTGGAGATGTAATCAGCAGCATAGTAACTTTCTGCATTTTAGTTAATGTCATAAAGATAATGAAAAGTCCAAACATTATCTTAAGAATAATCATTGTTAATCTTCTCCTCTCATACTGTGATGCTCCAATGTCTAATCAAGCCAAACTCCGGCTCATTCTTCAGGACCATGACATTCGCAAACTTGACTTGCTTCATGGAATCCCTGGGACTGTGGGTGAACTTGAGTCTATTGTGAGAGAGACATTTGGGCTGGATGGCAAATTTATTTTGCATTATAAGGATGCTGATTTTGGAGAGGAATATTTTTCTCTTACCTCAACAAGTACCATCAAGGACAAGGACACAATTAAGGTGATTCACATTGTTGACCCTCTCACTTTTACTATGACCTTTACTGATGTGGAGAGTTCCATTGAAGGTGCATCAGAGATCTCCATCCATAACTCAAGAGCTTCAGTCCATACTTCAGTGACCTCCATCTATCCTTCTACCAGCAGTTGCTCTTCTGGATCGCAAGATACACTGATTCTTTCATCACCTTAACATGTCACTCAGTGTTCACAGTGTTGGCCTGCTGAATTTCCTGTACCTCGCTTTGCCTATGACACAGAGCTTGTGCTTGCTTCAGGAAATGAAGCTTTCCAAAAGGATGGAATTCAACTCCACTTTATCCCAATGCTTCCAGACATCCTGGAGAAACTGGCTGAAAACGTCTTTCAGTATATTGCCTACCCAACAAGCGCACAGTTGTCTGATGTTGCTGAGGCACTGATTCAGAAACATCCTTTTCTTAAAGTGCCTGGATCATACAATGGATGCTATGGATGGCAACAAAGACTGAAATATAAAATGGGCAACTATAGATCTAAGCTGAGAGGGCTTGGGTGCCCCGAGCTTGATGTGAACTCTCTCAAAAGGAAGCAAGCACATACGAATACGAATACGAATACAAATAACTTTATTGATCCCAGAGGGAAATTCATTTGTCTGACAGCTCATCTGCTATTTATATGAGAATTGTAAAGCCTGATGGCTGTGGGTATGAATGATTTTCTGTATCTCTCCGTTTTACAACGGAGAGAGAGGAGTCTTCCAGTACTGATGGTTTTTTGTTCCATAAAGATGTTATAAAGTGGGTGATCAGAGTTGTTCAGGATGGCTTCTAACATCTTTAGTGTGCATCTTTCCACCACCTCCCCCAGCGTGTTCAGTCTGGCTCCAATCACAGAGCCAGCTTTCCTCACTAGTTTGTCCAGTCTCCTTGCATCCTTGTTTCTGATGCTGCCTCCCCAGCAGACTGCAGCATAAATACATGTTTCACATCAAAATTC
>VUQS01074378.1:0-10428 GCA_015108495.1 Heterochromis multidens | reverse complement strand
TTTTAATGACAAAAAGAAAAAAAAAAAAAAAAAATCAAAGAATGAAGTTGCGTCTAAAAATCTATATTATTTATTACTGACGCTCATCAGGGAAACCAAAACATTACACGGTATTAAAAAAAAACTTTAGACCCTCCTACTGTTCGCGCACAGCGGTCCGAGAGATCGTCCAGGAATTGTGACGCTATTTCCTGAAAAACTGATTGGTCAGTAGGCGGTGATTTCATACCTGTTGATCTCTAATCTGGAACTTAAGCTGCTCCGGAGCAGGTTAGGTTCACAGCATGGTAAGAAGTGAACCACCTTCGTAGTACAGAAAACCCGGGGTTAACCCTGAAGTTACCTGGATAAGCCAAAATCCTGCTTCGTAGTACAGGCCTCTGTTTGGCTTCTTACACTGACAAAGCTAATCCAGCCGTGCAGAGGTTTTTTTGTGGGGTGTGGAGAAAAGGCGAGATGCACACAGAAAATGCCACAATGCTACCACACCCCTAAAAAGGTCTGAATTTGTTTTCCATTCTTTTCCAGATCCTGTGATCGCCGCTACATAAAAGTCTCTGATATGAATTTCATGTCACAGGCATGCACTTCCTTTCACAAATACAAAATGCAAAAATTTGACTCATAGAAGTTATGAATAAGACTTCCTGTTAATCTTACTTGTCAAGCTTGTGGTTTCTCACCAGGAAATATATAATATTCTTTGTACAATCTGCAAAACACAATAAACGTGACTAATTTGCACGATACAAAAGCTTTGGGTCATGTTTTATGTTGTTTAGACAGCCTTCTGCACTCAGAGTCGGTTAGCCTGTTACCTGAATAAAATCCGCTGGTGCACAGGAAACAATGCAGTTTATTTTTCCAGATTGTTTGGGTTGCTTTGTATTTAGCACGAGCAGCTGTAACCAAGAATGCCAATATCTACAAAAATACTGGCGGCTGCCAGTGCTACCCCTCATCCTCCTAGTAGATGCACCTATGGTATAAATTTGGAAATCCTAGGTGACTTTCTTCTTGAGTTATTGCATTCACAAGATTTTCAGAAAACTTGACCTCTGACCTCGAGGTCAAGGTCACTGGGATTTTAACTTGATTTGAAAATCCTATGCCACCTCGTTCTCGAGTTATTGTGTTCACAAACTTGGGTGTCCACGTTGCCTGCCCGCCCGCCCGGCAGGGTGACGACAATACCCCATCAGCCTTTTACGGCTGAGGGGTAATAAAAACTTCATGTGTGTGGAATATGAAATGCAATCAGAAATAACGTTTATTAAACCCAACTTAGAAATTACTTATTGCAGTTGAAAAAGTTAAAAAAAAGAAAAAAAGTAAACAGCCAATGAAATCTGCCACTGCTAATAAGTGACCACTTAAAGTTAAAGTCAACTACAGTTTACTTTACAGCTGAACAGAACAGTTGTCTTCATTTTAAAAATGATACAAAAAGCCATTTTGATGGTATAGATTAATAGCATGATCACATGAATTTGCAAAGGGATTTGTTAAAGTATTTACCTGGTTCCAAAGGCTTTACATGAATCAAAAACAGGCAACATTTATTATCAATGTCAGAGTTTTTCAAAATCAACCCATTGTTGGATATTATTTTTATCTATCTGAAGAATTTTTAGGTCAATGGATGTAGTCATAAAACTTAATTATTAGCCTTAATGCCCCACCAGTGTTAAACTGTTAAAATAACTTCATCTAGTATGTGAATGGGTGCAAATACCAGGGCTAATCCAAAGCACAGTTACCAAATAACAGTCAAGTTGTTAATGTCTTCGGAGAGATCTGTCTTCGATGGGTACACCACCTTCAGGTTCCCATCTTGGTCAACTGTTCGGACCTGCTGGACGATCAGTTGGCTGGGGGTCTCACTGCTGTCAGCAGGCTCTGGTGGGCCACCCCCTTCTCCATCTGACCCTGCCTCTTCCTGATGCTCTGCTGTGAACTTGTTCAACTCTGCCATTTTCTGCAAGGGAAGATGAATTCCCTGTTAAGAGCATGTATGCAGTTTTGTTTTTTAAATTGTTACTTTACCAAGAAGTCCCACTGAGATCAGAATCTGTTTTACAGGACAGATCTATCCATGGCAGCCATACAAACTCGCAGCATATTAAAAACCCAAAGAATACAATTTAAAATAAAGCACTGACAAAATGATATTTAACACACAAACACCCACAGAAAATAAAACATGCCTGATTTACTGCATTCTTTTTAATGCCTTTAAATGAAACAATCAACATAAGCATGTAAAATTTAGATCCTTCTGCAAGGTGTGTAGTAAGAAAATGCCGTTTTGAAGGTGCAAATACTGTGGAATACAACAAAACTCCTCCACAGACACAGTAACACACATATAAGTAAAGGTACTTCTTAAAAAGTCATTGATTGTCTCTAAGCACTTCACGTCACAATATCGATTCCATTTTGTAGTTAAGTAATTCTGTAATTATGAAAGTCTGGCTTTGTACATTAGTTACAAGTTGCAACACTGTGGTGAGCTCTCGTCTTCATGTTTCTTAATCCCAAAACTCTCTAACAGCATCACTTATGACAAGAGATTAAAGGCCCAGAAACACCACTCAGGAGAAAAAGAAAAATCACCCACACTGCATTTGAAACAGCAACAAAATTGATTCCGTTAAACATTTCCTCAACCCACATGGGTGCACCATCAGTACTAATTCAATCCCCATTTCGGCCTTACCAGCAGCATTAACCTCTTAGTGTAAGTCTGTTCAAATATTTTGCCCAACAGATTTCCCATCAACTACCAAACACAAAACTGAAGCTTTCACTTGCTCACAAATATTCCCATTAAATTTACTCTTTGCCCTTGCTACCTTCAGGACAGAATGTAAGACATTTGTTTTATTCAGTTACACTCTAACAATTATTCCTGTCAAAACTGTGCCTCCTTTGTCTCACGTTGTAATATAAAGATAAATTACCATTCACTAGAAAAAGAAGAAAGATAAAAGCGGGGAGCTTACTACAATCAGGGCATCCATGACATCTTTACAGGTCTGCAGGCTGGTTGCACTCGTCACCTCCAAGAACAACTCTTTGGTTGTCTTCTTGATCTGTACAGCAAAGCTCATGTAATTATTTCTGTCAGATCATGAAAAGACACAAAAACAGATAGAGCGCTACAGGAGCACAATGATGCACAGAACATCAGCTGATAAGCATCTGTGTTATTTCTTTAAAACATCAAATCCATTGTATTCTGCAAACACCGAAGCACCATTTCATATAAAATACTCATTTAAATCTGGATGAAAATCCATATGCACAAACCTTGGTTTTCTCACTGTTGGTGATTGGCGGGAATGAGATCACATGACCTTCTGCATCCACTAGACATGGATAGAGTGGTTTTCCTTGCAGAAGCTGGAGGTATCTTTAAAAACAAAATAAAACAAGAGAACTGTTTGGCTTCATGACAGAGACAACAGTATAGGCAAGAGGTCTGTCCGCAATTAAAATCATTGGGTTGACTAACAGTGATCTTTCCCCAGTGTTAACAAAGCTTGTGCCGTATGGGAGCATCAAATGCAGTACTGACTTGTGGAGGCCTGTAACATTCTGCCTCTTCTTCTGCTTCCTCAGCTCTTCAGCCTCTAGATGAAGCTGTCTTATAAGCTCGACTGCAGTAATCTCCTTCCGACCCAGGGGCACAATCTACCGGTGTTTAAACGTGAAATTAGGATGTGTTTTTAAAAAGAAATTTTCAATGCAAGCAGCAAGTTTAACAAACACGATTTTTCTGCCATCCGTACCTTCAGTTGGGTAGGTGGTTTGACATCATACATAAGGGGACTTTTGAGTTGCTGCACATCATGAGTTGCAATGGTTGCTATGGTCCTCTTACCACACAGGTCATCATGCAGCTTCGTCTGGAAAAACAAAAAGCAATTCTTTTTGGTTTCCATACCACATACCTGGTTATGTCAGAAGTGATGCCGAACTAACATCATTGTGACGGTTTGGATCTTACCTGAGCCATCAGAAACCGTTTGAGGGCATTCCCAGATTTTAGGTTCATACCTCTGACTACGCAGCACACCAGGTATGGTCTCACATCTTTCACCTCTGCACTCACTTTGACTGTAAGTGCTGTGGGAGCATCTGAAACGTGGAGAACCCTAACCACCATCTTGTTCAGCTCTTCCACCTCATCCTGTTCATCTGCCACCTTCTCCTTCTTCTTCCTCTGCTGCTGCCTTTTTTTCTTGTCTGTGCTGCGTCCTCCGTCAGCATCACCTCTATCTTCACCTTGTCTGCCTCTTCCTTTTCCTCTGAGGTAATCGAGGATTGACTTGGTCTGGCACCCGTTGACCATCTTCTCCAGACGCTTGTCATTCAGCTTGTTGCCTTTGAAGCTGATCTCCTTTAGCTTGGGGCAGTCGCTCAGATCGGAGGGAATCTCACTCAGTTTATTGTTGGAGAGATCCAGGACCTGCAAAGATAGGCAGGAGGAAGACAAAACCAAGTGCAGGAGTTGAGTTTGACACTTTGGAAAAGTGCATCAAGTAGCCCTAAAGTTTAAGTGTAACATGGGTAAAATGGGAACACAATTTAAGGTTGTACTGCAACTAAGGACACACACATACATTAGTTGATCTTCTACTCACGAACCACGTTTAAAATAGTGATAGTTTAGAGCAGCATATAATATTAGCAATCTGTGAAACCTGATAAGCTATAAATTAATATATACATTAAATCTATTAAGAGCTTTCCTTAATTCGGCGCACATTTGATGCCCTGGTGAACATAATTCCCATTGTCGTTAACCAAATTAAATTAAGGCACGTTTACGCATGTTCATTGGTGGAAAACAACATTTTTGTGAATGAAGTTCAGCCCACCTTTAGAGCAGCTAGTTTGTGAACCTCTCCACTCAGCTCTTCGATTAAGTTGTCAGAGGCCACCACGGTGCTGAGCAGGTCCAGTTTCTCGGAGTAGAAATCAGCAGGAAACCCGGTGACGCGATTCTTGGAGATGTTGACGGAGGAGAGCTTGGTGCACTGAGAGAGTCCCTCCGGCAGGACCTCCAGACTGTTACAGCTCACATTGAGTGTGTTCAGCTCCCTTAACTGAGTGACTCCCTCTGGTAAAACTTTAAGGCTGTTGACTGACAGGTCTAGGACCTTTAGAGACTTGAGGCTGCCGATGACATTCGGGATGGAGGCAAGCTTGTTTCTGCACAGGATGAGGCTCTGGAGGTTTGTCAGATGCTGGATGTCCTCGTGGATCTCTGTCAGACTCGGGCACTGGCTAACTTCCAGATAATTCAGTAGTGTCAGAGAGTAGATGGATAAGTCGAGTCCCCCATCTGAGGAAATTCTCTTGTCAACAGTGGGCCCCTGTAAAACCAGCTCACGCCTCTTCTCTGTCGCTGCTTTCTCTACTTCTGGCCATTTCTTCATGTCATCCATGCTGCTAGATAGAGACAAGTGTGGTAAAGCTCACGACTTCCGTTTAAAACTTTCAAACTAAGTGAATACTTTTTATATATAAATGGGCCTGTGGACGAAAACTGTAGTAAACGTATCAAAATGTAACTATAAGTAATTAAGAGAAGAGTGAGTGTTTCAATAGCCTTCATAATTTTATCTTTGAGGTTATTATATCATTGCTGAGATAATTCACAACAAATCTTAAAGCTAATGCTATTTTATGCCTTTATTCTGAAGGTCAGATTAATTTTCCTTTAGTATTGTCGCTGTATTATCGCTGTTCTGAAAACGCATTACAAAACGTTTATGAATGTACTGAAATTCCTACCGCCTCCAAATACACACAAAAAGACACACAACCAAATGTGCGAAAGACTAATTAAAATGATAAATGTTAAAGCTACTGATAAAACTACACTGACCACAATCCATTTAGACTACGACGTTTACAACTGCGCATGTCTGCAGTGGTTGTTGTCAGCCGTGGTTATGGAGATGAAATGGGGCTTCGAGCTGTCAACACTGCGGTGATGTTTGTGGTAAGATACCTTTAAAATACACACAGGAAAACGCTGTTTACACCAAAAATGTGTACTAATAAATGTAAGACGTTAAGAAAAATAGTTATCAGGAAATGTATCGGATTTTAGCCGCTCAAAATGCCTTTAGAAAACATATACGTAAGACTACCTTGGTTAGCTACGGTATGTGGGCTGACAGGTAACAGTTAGCTTGTGCCCCTGTTGCAGAGGGGTGTACTGGCCTGGTGAGATTAATGAGGACTATGTCGAGCGTAAAGTCTCGCCGTGGTAACTTATGCTGAAGACATAACCTGGTCAGGAGCAGGTTAAGAGTTTCAGTTTAAAATCGGCTGGACGTCGATTTTTCACAGGTCCTTTTTATTTACAGCATGTTTAAGTGCGATATAGATTATCTGCTGGGGGGAATACGTTTTATATGTGCAGCTTGTTAAGCCGTACCGTACTAATATCATGAATGAAGCCCAGTTGTAAAATTAACAGCAGTACAAACTTTATTTGCATGTACTGATTTGGTGATGTCAGTGTGTTTGTACTTGATTCTAATCTCCTGTTAAGCCTGTTTTACACTGCTGGAATTGCAGCTGCTACTGCACAGAACATCATCATCATCATTCAAATTAATTTCGCTTTGATCTGCCAACAAACTAAAGCGATGTTCACATCTCCTTGTTTAGGAGCTGGGACAGTGACCTTTGGTGTTTAAATGTATCCAGTTTAAAGTTTCAGAGCTCTAATGTGCAGCCATCGTGTTAGAAAAACAGTAGCACTGAGAGCACACTCAGCATTAAAATAATTAATTCGAATTAAAATGTTTATTTTTACCCCTCTGTGCACTAGATCACCAAATTAACGATTATCTGCAGCATTAATCTCTTGTCTTATTTGCAACCGTGTTGCGTTTTACTGTTTTATTTATATGGTCTTTATAGATTTTTATCACCATTTTATCATTTATACATTTTCGGCCTTCTCTGATTGGAGGGATCATTTTGTGCATAGGAGGGGTCACATGATGTGTGAAACACCCCTTATTATGTGAGCATGCACAGAGCCTGAAGCAGAAAGCCAGGTATTGTGCCAAAAAGTGCTTGGCCATATTTAAACTGTTATAAATTACTTGTTGGCCTATAATCTGTCAGCCATATCTCAAACATATTGCTCATGAATATCAAATCATTTTGAGCCAGAAAGAACATTCCTGTCACAAGATAGAAACTGCAATCAGTTTTTGGCAAAGTTACTCTTATATATCCTTTTATCTGGGTAAAAAGTCTCATTTATAGTGAAAATGTCTTTATCAAGAAAGATGTGGCCAAGAGGTCAGGAGACGTTGCAACAAATAAAACAGTTCTATAAAGATGTTTTAAGTGGCCAAAAAGAACTGTATTGATTGTAATGTGGAACACAGAGTAGGTGCAGTAACACAGAGTCATAAAGATACTTGCAAAACAGGCCATTTCTTTATTTTATATATAACCACTTCATAAATTGACTACAGCCTGTTCATCAATATAAGAAAAGATATTAGACATAAAAAAAAC
This sequence comes from Heterochromis multidens, assembly GCA_015108495.1. Taxonomy (NCBI): domain Eukaryota; kingdom Metazoa; phylum Chordata; class Actinopteri; order Cichliformes; family Cichlidae; genus Heterochromis; species Heterochromis multidens. The sequence continues at coordinate 2,868 of VUQS01074378.1, read as the reverse complement.
CCCACATAGAAACATCGGAAATCACTTTTTGTCCAACAGTCACTTAACTGAGAAAGTTGATAACCACTATCATATTACCCGTTATCTTCAACTGGGATTTTAGGTTTGGTCAAGCCAGCTAATGCAAAGAAAGCCTGGCTGTGTTCTCCTCTGTTGATGACCTGTCGAAACAAAGATTCTAGTCACAGATTTGTCACATTTATGAACGTTTTAGAAGCGAAAATTGAAGTTTAAAAGACCCGTGTTTAGTTGTGAGTTTAATTACCATTACCGTTAGCAATGGTAATTAAATGGCCACAATAGCTACCAGCTTTACCTGCAACCTGCCCACATGGTGAGCCACAAGCATGACCTCGTGATGACAACTGAAAAGGTATTCATTGTCATTTCATACAGATAATCACTGAATAAATTCAATCATGGAGTCTTCCTTCAAATGCTGAGCACATACAGGACAATAAATGCCTCCTTAAACAGCGGTTAAAGAACTCCGCTCCCACAAAGCTGCAAACTAACAGCTCAGAAAACAGGTTCAGGCATGTTTTCTGTTGATAAAGAGCTGTTTGTGGAGATACACGGCAGACTATGACTGACAGAGTGAATGAAACAGACCAAACCATAACCAAAGGCAGGCCTGACGGTATTCTGGAAACACAAGGCATGTCTATCAGGTAAAAATGTGTAGGCTAGTCTGCACCACAATACCAGTTACAATAAATGATTTCCATAAGGCCCACTATGCTTGAACTGCAGCTTCATTGTAAGACACTGGTCAACTGCAAGTGCTCTAAACTCACCTCTGCGTGGGTTTATATGCTGACACACCCAACAGAATGAGACAGGTCATCTGCTGATTAGATTGTCATGTTATTTTCTGAAATAAAAAACACTTCTTATCACAGCCTGTTGGGGAAGAAAAATGATACCATCCTGGTTTCTTGGTACTCTTTTAATACCTAATACTCTTTTGGCATGTTTCCATTCTCAGACTGACAGCAACACCCACCGTTCTTCCTTTAAATCACGTATTTCAGTTTTTAATCAAATAAGTTAGGATAAATGTAAGCTGAACAAATCCCACAGCTGAGCAGAACTGATGAAAGATAAGGGACATTTGCTTATTTTATACAAACTATTGCCACATGTTATCTTATACTGAGTAGGCACCTGTCTGAGTTAAGATGTGACTATCACCAGTTAACACAGGCTGCTGCTTCTTTCAGCTGCTCCTTTTAGGGGTTGCCACAGCGGATCATCTGCCTCCATCTCACCCTATCCCTAGCATCCTCTTCTGTCACACAAACCCTCTTCATATCCTCCTTCATTACATCCATGAATCTTCTCTGTGGTCTTCCTCCTTTCCTCCTGCCTGGCAGCTCTATATTCAACATTATTTGTATCCACTATCCCTCCTCTGTACATGTCCAAACCACCTCAGCCTTGCCTCTCTAACTTTGTCTCCAAACCACTCAACCTGATCCCTCTGATATACTCATTTTTAATCCTATCCATCCTGGTCACTCCCAATGAAAATCTTCAACTCTGCCACCTCCAGCTCAGCCTTCTTTTTGTTAGTACCGTCTCCAAACCATACATCACAGCAGGTCTCACTACCATCTTGTAAATCTTCCCTTTCACTCTTGCTGCTGTCTTCCTGTCACAAATCACCCCTGACACTCGTCTCCACCCACTCCTCTCTTATGCACTGTCTGTTGCTTTGGATGGTTGACCTCAGCTATTTAAACTCATGTACCTTCACTATCTCTTCTCCTCGCATGTTCACCTTTCCGCCTGTCTCTGTCTCCCTCTCATTAACACACATGCATTCTGTCTTCTGTCTGTGCTTCTACTGACTTTCAGTCCTCTTGTCTCCAGTGCATACCTCCACCTTTCCAGGCTCTCTTCCACCTCCTCCCTACTGTCACTACAGTTTACAATGTCATCTGCAAACAACATAGTCCACGGAGACTCCTGCCTGATCTCATCAATCAACCACCACCCCTGCAAACAAGAAGGGGTTCAGAACTGATCCCTGATGTAACCCTATTCCACCTTGAACCCATCTGTCACTCCTACAGAACATCTCACTGCTGTCTCGCTGTCATACATGTTTTGTACCACTCTGACATACTTCTCTGCCACTTCTGACTTCCTCATGCAGTTCCACAGTTCCTCTCTTGGCACCCTATCATATGCTTTCCTCTAGATGAACGACAAAATGCAACTCCTTCTGATCTTCTCTATACTTCTCTATCAGCACTCTCAAAGTCAACATCGCATCTATAGTGCTCTTTCTCAGCATGAAGCCATACTGAGGCTCATTAATTGTCACCTTTGTTCTTAACCTAGCTTCAACAACTTTTTCCGATAGCTTCATGGTATGGCTCATCAGCTTTATCCCTCTGTAGTTACTAGAGCTCTGCACATTACCTTTGTTCTTAAAAATCAGTGCCAGTACACTTCTTCTCCAGTCCTCAGGCATCCTCTCGCTCTCCAAGATTGTGTTAGACAGTCTGGTTAAAAAGTCCACTACCCTCTCTCCTAGACATCTCCATACATCCACAGGTATGTCATCTGGACCAACTGCCTTTCCACTCTTTATCCTCTTCATAGCTTCCCTCACTTCCTCCTTACTAATCCTCTGCACTTCCTGATTCCCTATCTGTCCTCCTCTCTCTGTAATTTTCTTCATTCATGAGCTCCTCAGGGTACTCTTTCCATCTTCTCATCACACTCTGTTCAATCTCTGTCCTTAATCACCCTAACCTGCTGCACATCCTTTCCAACTCAGTCTCTCTGTCTAGCCAATCGATATGATACGTATCCTTCCTTAGTGTCCAGCCTCACATACAACTCACTATAAGCCTT
>VUQS01074374.1:0-14953 GCA_015108495.1 Heterochromis multidens | reverse complement strand
TGAGATCTCCCCAAAGTGGCTCAATGATATTGAGGTCAGGAGACTGACCTGGCCACTCCAAAACCTTCACTTTTTTCTGCTGTAGCCAATGAAAGGTTGACTTGGCCTTGTGTTTTGGACTATTGTCATGTTGGAATGTCCAAGTGCGTCCCATGCGCAGCTTCCGGGCTGATCAGTACAAATTGTCCTCCAGTATTTTCTGATAACCTGCTGCATTCATCTTGCCATCAGTTTTGACCAAGTTCCCTGTGCCTGTGTAGCTCACACATCCTCAAAACATCAGTGATTCACCTCCGTGTTTCACAGTAGGGATGGTGTACTTTTCATCATAGGCCTTGTTGACTCCTCTCCAAATGTAGTGTTTATGGTTGTGGCCAAAAAGTTCAATTTTTATCTCACCACTCCAAATAAGTTTGTTCCAGAAGTTTTGAGGCTTGTCTCGTGCTGTTTTGGCATATTGTAAACAGGCTGCTTTGTGGCATTGGTGTAGTAATGGTTTTCTTCTAGCGACTCGACCATGCAGCCCATTTTTCTTCAAGTCCTTCCTTATTGTACATCTTGAAACAGCCACACCACTTTTTTTCAGAGAGTCCTGTATGTCAGCTGAAGTTATTTGTGGGTTTGTCATTACATCCCAAACAATTTTTCTGGTAGTGGCTGAAATTTTTGTTGGCCTACCTGACTGTGGCTTAGTTTCAACAGAATCCCTGATTTTCCACTTCTTAATTAGAGCTTGGACACTTCTGATTGTCATTCTTAATTCCCTGGATATCTTTTTATATCTTTGTCCTGTTTTATAAAGTTCAACTATCTTCTCCTGTAGATCCTTTGATAATTCTTTTGCTTTCCCCATGGCTCGGAATTCAAAAATATCAGCGCAGCACTGGATGAAACATGCAGCGGTCTGTCTGGAGCCCAGAAACTCACACACTAATTACAAGCAGACAGATCACAGGTGAGGATGGTTACCTTTAGTAGTCATTTAAACATGTGTGTGTTAACTTGTGTGTATGTTATGCCAAAACTTTTGATCAGGGTCATTTCGATAGTTTCTGTTATTGTGATTTAAAAAGGACAAACACAATTATTTGATAATAAATGGCTTCACCCAACCACTAACCATGAGTAAAAGAAAAGTTTTTGTATTATCATTCATATTCTCTGAAAAAATAGCCAACAAAATCACAAATTCTGCCAGGGTCTGTAAACTTATGAGCACAACACACGACTGAGAACTTACACATGTTTATGAGCACAACTGTATATTTTGTATGTTGGTTAGGGTTGCTGATGCAAAAATACAGCAGACACTACTGGTTAGTTTCCTGAGAGTCATTATTGTGATTTTCTGTTCCAGAAAGAGAGATAAATTAAACTCCAGATCAGTTACCAGGGTAACAGACTGTGAACCTAACTTAATCTACTGGGCTTTCTTCAACAAACTCTGAGTTTCTCTCCAACTCCTCCTGTCCTGTTGAACATAGAGCAACTATATGACACACGGTTTCATTTCCTCATACATACAGTTGAAGGAAAAACACATATAAAACTGCAAAACTCAATATATAAATATGGTCTTGCAAATATTAACTGGAAGCATCTTATAGAAATAGATAAGTTGGATGTGTGTTGTAACTCTATGACTATTTTTTTTAATTAAATTAATAGCAAAATATACCAAAAGTATATAATGTAAGCATGGCTAAATTTATCATAAAACATTTTTAATTAGGGTTTAGAAGTTTACCTTCTATATTCAATACTGATCATTTAATTTATTTATTAAGTTTAAAAAAATAAAACAGTCATGAAATTTGGCTAAGCAAAAGTCTCATATTATAGCCAACCTATAGAAATAGCCCAAACAATTAAATAATCTAACTAATAAATCATGTAATAGAAAGGGAATTGAGGAAAACTGAGGAGGTAATGCCTCCATGGCACATGAATTTAATAAATACCTCATACAATTCTATATACACAAACAACAGTCGCCTCAAGTCACTTTATATCATAAGGTAAATACCCTACAATATTAGAAAGAAAACCCCAATAATCAGATGATACCCTATGCAAGCACTTGGCAACAGCGGGAAGGAAGAACTCCATTTTATCAGGAAGACACCTCCAGCAGGCTCAGGCAGGGGCAGCCATCTGCCACGACCAGTTGGAGAGTGAAGGGAATGAGAAGAGAAAAAAAAGGAGAGCATTATGTAATTAACTCATATGTAACTATCAACCTATTGTTACTCACCATACTAAAAGCATGGTGAATAGCAACTGTAAAATATCATGACAACAGTGAGCTGAACTGCCTATGAGACTGCATAACATTCTCCATCTTTGTACTGTAATGTGCAAATTGATGTCTTTATGACCTGTGGACAGTGTCCTGTATGTCAGCTGAAAAGTCTAAAAAGTATAGAGTAATTTACAATTCAATACCTTGACTAGCTCGGGGTCTGGTACCACCTCCTTTGCCTTCTCCATCTAGCTCCAGATGGGGGCCCTAATAGATGTCTGTTTTCCTATTCATAATGGCTGAACAACATTTTAATCCTAGTTGGGATGTGTCAGTCTTTTCACATTAATAGATTTGAAGATTATGTAGACCTCTGAACATCACACTGAACAAGATCACTTTACAGACAGAGCTAAGCAAACTTTTTAGTGTCACTTAATTAAATAGGCTAGTCAGTATATCCAAGATAAAAGCAAAATGTTCCACCCTGTAAGTCATTTCATTGTAAAAAAAAACAAAAAAAACAACAAAAAAAAAAACAACTTTTGGGGGGATTATTTTGGAAACACATCTTTGATGTGTTATTTACTCACCACATGTTGAGGCTGATTGGGTGAAGAAACCACCACACTGTTACAGATGGCCAGAGCCATGAAGAAGTCAGTGATGTAAGTGAGTTCCAGGCTGGATGGAGTCTCGGATGAGCAGTCATTTGCAAGCCAGTTCAGTTTCCTGACAAGTGCAGGGTCTGGTACCACCTCCTTCGCCTGAACAGATATACACAAGAGCAACAGGAGCTTACCCACTACGCCAAGAGTATGAGAAATTGGAGAATCCAAGAAGGAAAAAAATATGTAAGAGCAGCAGAGTTCACTACATGCACCACTTTGTCTAAAAAGTAACACATTACTTTAACTTGATTTTCAACCAAATGATATTTCCATTAGCTCCCAAAAGTTGCTGATCATTGTAATGTAACACCATATTATGTGATGATAATAGCCTGAAGACAAGACATGGGCCCACCCTCCTGTGGGCCCCCCACCCGCAGGAGGCGCCGTAGGGGTCAGGGGCAATGTGTGTCAGGCGGCGATCAGTAGCGGAGGGTCCTGGTGGGCTGATCCCCAGCTATCAAGGCTCGCTATTGGGGCATGGAACTCTTTGGTGGGGAAGGAGCTTGAGCTAGTATGTGAGGTTGAGCGATACCGGCTAGATATAGTCAGGCTCACCTCAACACATGGCTTGGACTCTGGAACCAGTCTCCTGGAGAGGGGCTGGACACTGTCCCAGTCTGGAGTTGCCAATGGTGATAGGCAGCGGGCCGGGGTGGGTATTTTTGTATCCCCTCAGCTGGCTGCCTGTAACGTTGGGGTTTTCGCCAGTGGACAAGAGACTCCTGACTGTCATTTGCGCTTATGTGCCGAACGACAGATCAGAGTACGCTGGACAGACCTGGCACACCTAAATTTATAGGGAGGGTGTGCTGGGAATGCCTAGCAGAGGCCCCGGTCTGCGAGATCTTCAACTCGCACATCGGGCAGAACTTCGACAGCATTCCGAGGGAGGCTGGGGACATTGAGTCAGAATGGACAATGTTCTGCTCCTCCATTGTTGAGGCTGCTGCAAGGAGCTGTGGTCGCAAGGTGGCTGGTGCCTGTCGTGGTGGTAATCCCTGAACCAGATGGTGGACACTGGAGGTGAAGGGAGCCATCAAGCTGAAGAAGGTGGACTTCAGAGGCAGCTGATGGGTACTGGCAGGCAAAACGGAACGTGGCTCGGCTGGTAGCTGTAGCAAAAACTCTGGTATGGGAGGAGTTTGGTGATTCTGGCAAACCGTCAGGCGACTCAGCAGGGGAAAGTGGTGCTCTGCTCACACAGTGTATAGTGGAGGTGGGGTGCTGCTGACCTCAACTCAGGATATAGTCGAGCGGTGGAAGGAATACTTTGAGGACCTCCTTAATCCCACTGACACGTCTTCTGAAGAGAAAAAGCACTGATTCCAGATAGAAGCACTCTGTGAGTGTGTGCTTTAAGCACCTTGGTCAGTAAGACTGGGGAAGATCTACTATATCAATAAAGTCTAGGCTATCTGAAGACAGGAAGGAAAGCCGGCAATTCAGACATAGGAGAATCTGAATGATTATGTATATATTTCATTAAATTAATGTTTAAAAGACAGATTTACTTGCGGTGTTTAACAGTTTGAAAGCAAGTCCATCCATCCATTTATTTTCTTCTGCTTATCCGTGGCCGGGTCGCGGGGGCAGCAGCCTAAGCAGAGAAGCCCAGACCTCCCTCTCCCCAGCCACCTCCTCCAGCTTATCCGGGAGAACACCAGGGCGTTCCCAGGCCAGCCGAGAGATATAATCTCTCCACTATGTCCTGGGTCTGCCCCGGGCCCTCCTCCCAGTGGGACATGCCCGGAACACCTCACCCAGGAGGCGCCCAGGAGGCATCCTAGTCAGATGCTCAAACCACCTCAACTGGCTCCTTTCAATGGCCCTCCTGGATGGCTGAACTCTTCACCCTATCTCTAAGGGAGAAGCCAACCACCCTTTGGAGAAAGATCATTTCTGCCACTTGTATCCGCAATCTCATTATTTCGGTCACTACCCAAAGCTCGTGACCATAGGTGAGGGTAGGGACGTAGATTGACTGGTAAATCGAGAGCTTCGCTTTCATGGTCAGCTCTCTCTTTACCACGACGGACCGGTACAGTGTCCGCATCACTGAAGCCACAGCCCCAATTCGTCTGTCAATCTCCCTCTCCCCTCACTCGTGAACAAGACCCAGACATACTTAAACTCCTCCACTTGGGGCAGCAACCGCCACTTCACACTCAGCTGCGAACTGCTCCAGTGCAAGCTGGAGGCCACCACCTGCACCACCACCAACAGAGCCACATCATCTGCGAAAAGCAGAGATGAGATTCTGAGACCACCAAAATGGAAGCCTTCCGCCACTTGGCAACGCCTAGAAATCCTGTCCATAAAAATTATGAACAGAATCTGTGAAAAAGGGCAGCCCTGGTGGAGTCCAACACCCATTGGGAACAAGTCTGACTTATTGCTGGCAATGTGGACCGAGCTCTTGCAACGGTTGTATAAGGACTGAATGGCCCATAGCAACGGGCCAGACACCCCATACTCCTGAAGCACCTCCCACAGAATACTCAGAGGGATTCAATCGATTGCCTTCTCCAAGTCCAAAAAACACATGTAGACTGGTTGGGCAAACTCCCATGCACCCTTAAATATCCTCGAGAGGGTAAAGAGCTGGTCCAGTGTTCCACGCCTGGGATGAAAACCACACTGTTCCTCCTGCATCCAAGGGTCAACTAATGGACGGACTTTCCTTTCCAGCTCCCTGGCATAGACTTTCCCGGGGAGGCTGAGGAGTGTGACCCTTCAATAGTTGGAGTACACCCTCCGGTCCCCCGTCTTAAAGATGGGAACCACCACCCTGGTCTGCCAATCCAGAGGTACCACCCCAGATCTACATCCGACATTGTAGAGGCGTGTGACTCGTCCTTCAGCTTGATGGCTCTCTTCACCTCAGCCTCAGCAGTGGAGGTGCTGAACATGGTCCATTCGGACTCAGAATGCTGTCGAAGTTCTGCCAGAGGTGGAAGTTGAAAATCTTGTGGACCGGGGCCTCTGCCAGGCGTTTCCAGCACACCCTCACAATACATTTAGGTGTGCCAGATCTGTCCAGCGTCCTCCCTTGTTAACTGATTCAACTCACCACCAGGTGGTGATCAGTTCACAGCTCAGCCCCTCTCTTCACCAAAGTGTCCAGAACATACAGCTGCAGATCTGATGACACAATTACAAAAACGATCATCGACCTGCGACCTGCACTTATGGTGTTCGTTATGGAACTGTGGTTTGCACAGAAGTCCAATAACAGAACACTGCTTGTGTTCAGATCAGGCAGGCCGTTTCTCCCAATCACGTTCCTCCAGGTCTCACTGTTGTTGCCCACATAAGCGTTGAAGTCTCCCAGTAGGACAACAGCGCCTCCAGGTGGAGCACCCTCGAGCACCCCACCCAGGGACTCCAAGAAGGCCGGGTACTCTGAACTGTCGTTCGGCGCACAAGGGCAGACGACAGTCAGGACCCGTTCCCCGACCCGAAGGCCCAGGGAACAAACCCTTCTGTCCACTGGGAAAAACTCCAATGTACGGGCAGACAGCCAAGGGAATACCAGGATACCCACCCCAGCTCTGACCTCTAATCTGGAAAATGACCTACTCCAGAGCAGGTTAGGTTTGCACCATAAGTTACCATGGTGATATACCCTGTAAGAAGTGAACCTGACAGAAAACTCAGGATTAACCCTGAAGTTACCCATAAGATGAAATCCTACTTCATAGTACAGGCCTTAAATCTGTGGGGGGTGAGTCTTCTGGTAGCCAAGGTAGTTTAGGTGTGTCTTTAGAAGAACTGGCAACAATGTCTAATCTATCTAGTCTAGATTATTTGCTGTATAATGACAGTACCTCAGCAAAACACAACTGATGATTGAGAAGGCAAGAAATTCCACCAGTTTAACTTGTAATAAGGATCACCTGTTAACTAGAAGCCATTCCAGGTAACAAGACAGTTTGCCCACACACACTACCACTACCACATTTATATGGTGTTTGTCTCCTCTGTAGTAGCAGAGGATGTTGGTGTTGTTGGGTATTGAACCACCCTTCCCCCAAAGTAGCCAACCTAGGGGATCTTCATTCACCTGGTTAAGCTGACTTCACCGTGTGCCAAGCTGTTGTTATAGTCAACAGTAACTATTTTGTAATATAGAATAGGTCTCAAAAACTATATAATTCTATGTGCTATTTCAAATTTTTGATAACTTCACAGTTCTACTTTACAATGCAGGAAGTAGTATAAATAAAGGATACTCTTTAATGAGTAGATGTGTTAAAACCTTTGACTGGTACTGTATTTGGAGTAAACACGGCTTCTGATTATATACACCAAGCTAAACAAATGGTGAAATTACATAATATTCGGCTGTAAAAACATCTTTTAACATGATTATTATTTTACTACAATACAAAGACTCCAATCTTCTGCATAAGCTAGAACAGATCCTCAAATCTGGATGTAAAACCCAAATCCCAAAATAATGTCTGGTGTGTGTGAGAGAATCTGACCATGCGGCTGCAGAAGGCACTGTTTCTGGGCTGGATGTGACTTGACAGTTGATCCTCCTCCACTGACTCAGCAGTGAGTGTGTGCAGAGACACAGAGCTCCGGTTGCAGCTCAGAGAGCGACAGCTCAGAGATTTCCCACTGTAGCCCAACTTCAGAGTCACAGAGTGAACTGCTGTCTCAGTGTTTTCTGACTCGTACACCTCAAGCCTCCGAGCTGACACACATAAGAACACATTTAATTACACATCAACAATGGTAGGCTGTCATTAGCTTAGCTGTAATTTAAGGTTAATGGGTGTTGTATTGTCCAAAATCTATTGCATCTTTATGAAGTCATAATCAGACACCAGAATATTTTATTAACTGCATTGGAGGTGAGTATATATGAAGAGTGAAGCAGCTTCTAGCATTTTGACTTTAATTCAGTTAAATTCTATTCAATTTTATTTATCTAGTGCCAAACATAACTGTCACCTTAAAATCCTTCAAACTTCTGCTATGAGACATGGGCTGCTGACCTAACAAATTTAGACTCTCTTTCTTTTATTTTCTTAAACAACAGTAAGCACAGAGTAACAAGATTGACACTTAATGTATGTCATCAAATTGGAAGAGGAGCTCGGTTCAGTGCTTCACTGAAATGTCCAATAAATTAATAAATAATATCCATGAATCCATCCATCCATTTTCTGCCACTTATCCTGGGCCAGGTCACAGGAGTAACAGCTTATAAGCAGAGAACCCCAGATGTCCCTCTCCCCAGCCACCTCCTCCAGCTCATCGGGGAGAACACCAAGGCATTTCCAAGCCAGCCGAGAGATATAATCTCTCCAGTGTGTCTTGGGGTAGACCCAAGACACACTGCCTCCTCCTGGTAGGACATGGCCAGAACACCTCTCCCAGGAGACACCCAGGTGGCATCCTACTCAGATGCCCCACCACCTCAGCTGCCTCCTTTCGATGTGGAGGAGTAGCGGCTCTACTCTGAGTCCCTCCCAAGTGACTGACCTCCTCACGCTATCTCGAAAAGAGAGGCCAGCAACCCTTTGGAGAAACCTCATTTCCAATGCTTGTATCCGTGATCTCATTCTTTCGGTCATTACCCAGAGCTCGTGGCCATTGGTGAGGGCAGGGATGTAGATCAACCAGTAAATTCAGAACAACAACAACACACTGGTACAGTGTCAACATCACTGCAGACGTGGCCCCTATCCGTCTGTCAATCTCCTGCTCCCTCTCCCTGACAAGACCCTGACATACTTGAACTCCTCCACTTAGACAATAACCTGTCCTAGACCTGGAGTGGGTGCTCCACCCTTTTCCAGCTGAGAACCAAGGCCTCAGACTTGAAGGTTCCAATTCTCAAACCGGGCGGAATGTGGGAGGTGCATCCAGAGCATGGGGTATCCCATACTCCCGCAGCACCTCCCACAGGATCCCCTGATGGAAGTGGTCAAATGCCTTCTCCAAGTCCACAAAGCACATGTAGACTGGCTGGGCAAGCTCACATGCATCCTCAAATATCCTTGAGAGGATAAAGAGCTGATCCAGTGTTCCTCAAGCAAGACATAAACTGTATTGTTCCTCTTAATCTGAGGTTCGACAAGCAAACAGGCTCTCCTCTCCAGTACCCTGACATAGACCTTCCCCCGTTAACTAGAGCACACCCTCTGGATCCCGCTTCTTAAACATGGGAACCACCACCCCAGTGTGCCAATCCAGAGGCACCACCCCAGATCGCCACATGACATGTGGATCCACCCGGGGGACATGCCACCAAGATGTTCTTTAACTACACTAGTGACTGCCCTTCTAGTGATGGGCAACTCAGTCCCCCTTATCCCCAGACTCTGCTTGCTCTACAGAAGACATGTCTGTGGGACTGAGGAGATCCTCAAAGTATTTTCTATACCACCTGACTATATCCTCAGTTGAAGTTAGCAGCACCCCAACTGCACTATACACCGTGTAAGCAGAGCACTGTTTTCCCCTCCTTAGTTGCTTCAAAAATGTCATGGGGGCGCCAGATAGTCTGCCTCTCTCAAGTGGTAACAGGCCAAACCTAGTTCTCTTGTGTGCATTTGTAAATTCCTGGCCTTACATGTTTCTCCTTGTTCTCAGTTCATTCCCCATCGGCTGAAGGAAACCACACCACTCACTACTACTCTACCAAAATAACCAGCTGGTGCTTTTCCTCCACTCATCTGGACCGCTCCTTTGCTTCACTGTACCTGCCTGCTCATCCTCCACCGGTCATACTCACCGAACCAATGACCTGCACTGCCTGCTCACCCTCCACTGCTCATACTCACCAAACTGGCAACCCGCACTCCATCGCTCGCTCCCTCCTCTGTGGATCATTCCTGGACATTCAAATAAGCCGCTTCACTCTTCATATATACTCACCTCCAGTCACCACCACTCTCTCCACTGGATCTAACTCTGCTCTCTTCCTCTAGTGGATTTCCTGCTCTCTCCGGACCTGGAGGGCTCCTCTCCGTTGTCCCCAGTGACAGCTCTGCTCCATATCTATTTTGTCAATTACAATAAAAGATATAAAACTTTTCCCTGTGTCTTGTTGGTGCTACATTTGGGTTCAACTTTGCCATATCAGCCATCTGGCTGTGACAGTACTATCTGGCCAAAAAAAATGGACCCAGCAGACCCAATAAAGACAGCTCTATCTAAACAGGGAAATATAATCGGCGAACATGCTGCAGCTATACAGTTCCTTGGAGTGCAACACGAAATAAATAACCAGCATTTTGATCAGCTTGCTCAGTTAGTAGAAGCAATTCATGCCAAGGCCTCTGCTACTCCTTCCTCAGATTCATCGGCTCCCAGTCCGTTGTGGTTTCCGGGGAAGTAGAGGCATCGGCCTCACCTCCATCGAGCTCGGCTACCGTGACTGCAGTGTTCTGAGATGCAGGGGAGATTGAGAGTTGCGGGGTTTCCTACTCCAGTGCGTGCTGGCGATCTCCTGCTCACTGCACTCCTTTCCCAGCAACGCTGACAAACTATCCCACGTGGTGGGTAACCTCTGAGGTAAGGCCCTAACTTGGGCAGAAGCCTTTTTCCTGTCTACTCCAATATCTACCTGTTCCTATGATGTGTTCATTGATGAATTAAAAAAAAACTTTTGATCATCCCATGAGTCAGGGAACGGTGCCCAAAAGATTGCTAAACCTGCAACAGGGGAATAAAACTGTAGCGGAACATGTTATTGCATTCTGTACTTTAGCAGCTGGGTAGGGGTGGCCAGCCAGTGTTCTCCAGGGGGTTTTCCTCAATTCTTTAAATGATCAATGAAAGATCAGTTAGTGTCTCGGGATGAACCTTCTTCTTTTGAAGAGTTGGTTTCTCTGGCTCTAAAAAATGACAACAGACTATGTGAACAAGCAAGAGAGAAAAACTCAAAGTCCCAGCAGCCATCCACTTCCAGTCTGTTGCCACGTCCCGTTGCCTCTTCCCCTCTGCCCTCCATCTGCCACTAGGATCAGTTACCTTTGCAAGCCCTAGTAGATTCCGGCATGGAGCAAAACCTTTTTAGAGTCCAATCTCGCTGAACAATTAAACATTCCTGTGATCCAACTTTCCAACCCTGTTACAGTCTCTGCCTTAAACGGTCAGCTCCTAGCCACCATAACTCACCAAACAGAGCCCGATCACTTAGTAATCTCTGGCAGTCACCGTGAACAGCTCACCTTTTACATTTTCTCAGCACCAGCTACACCTTTAATCCTTGGTTTTCCATGGCTAGAGAGACACAACCCCCATTTGAACTGGGTGGAGAGGAGAGTGGAGAGCTGGAGCCTGTTCTCTGTAACTGTTTAAAACCAGCTGTTCCTAACTCCCCAATTGACTTGGAGCCTGTAGCCACTTACACTGCCTATCTCACATTGGTCCCCCAGGAACATCATGAGCTACAACAAGTATTCAATAAACACAAGGCTCTCTCACTTTCACCACACCACCCATATGACTGTCCCATAGACCTCCTTCCAGTGCACCATTACCCACAAGTAAGTTGTACAGTCTCTCCCGCCCCGAGAAGAAGTCCATGGAAAAGTACATAAAGGACTCTTTAGCAGCTGGAATAATTCGGTCTTCCTCATCTCCTGTGGGGGCGGGTTCTTTTTTGTGGCAAAGATAGGTAAGGCTCTCCAGCCCTGTATTGATTAATGTGGCTTAAATGACATCACCGTCAAAAACAAGTAGCCTCTTCCGCTAATTTAATTCGCCTTTGAACTCCTCCAGGGATCTACAATTTTGGCTAAATTACACCTCCGCAATGCACACCACCTCATCCGCATCCACGAGGGCAATGAATGGAAAATGGTGTTTAACACGCCCCTGGGACACTGAGTATTTAGTCATGCCCTTCGGCCTAACCAATGCCCCCGCTGTATTCCAGGCCCTAATCAACAATGTTCTGAGAGACTTTTTGAATCATTTTGTGTTTGTATACTTTGATGATATTGTCATCTTTTCCAAGGACCCTTCCGAGCACAATGTACACGTTCATCAAATGCTGCAAAGACTACAGGAGAACGGGCTGTACATCAAAGCAAAAAAGTGTGAGCTCCATGTTTCATCTGTTGCTTTCCTGGGGTACATCTTTGAGGGTGGGCAGGTGAAGTCGGATCCGGAGAAGATCAAGGCAGTCTCGGAGTGGCCCACGCCCACCTCTTGGAAACTCCTGCAGCAGTTTCTGGGTTTTGCAAACTTCTATCGCTGATTCAAAAGGAACTACAGTCAGGTAGTAGCCCAATTAACCAAGTTAACCTCTCCAAAGGTTCCTTTCAGATGGACTCCGGAGGCTGAGCCAGCTTTCGCGCTGCTCAGGGAAAGATTCACCTCTGCCCCAATCCTCATCCAGCCGAAAACGGAGTTACAGTTTGTGATCGAGGTGGATGCCTCAAGCTCCGGGGTGGGCGCTCTGCTGTCCCAGCGATCTGGCCCAGAGGGTAAGCTTCAACCGTGCGCCTTCTTCTCCCGACGTCTATCATCCACTGAGCTGAATCACAACGTCGGGGACCGGGAGCTGCTAGCTGTAAAGCTAGCGTTGGAGGAGTGGCGTCACTCGTCCCCTCACCCCCAACCGGTCGCAGCAGATGACTGCCCCTCCCTGAGCCTGGTTCTGCCGGAGGTTTCTTCCTGTTAAAAGGGAGTTTTTCCTTCCCACTGTTGCCAAGTGCTTGCTCATAGGGGGTCGTCTGATTGTTGGGGTTCTCTGTATTATCGTAGGGTCTCTACCTTACAATGCAAAGCGCCTTGAGGCAACTGTTGTTGTGATTTGGCGCTAAATAAATAAAATTGAATTGAATTGAATTGAACTGGTTGGAGGGTTCCGATCATCCATTCATAGTCTGGACTGATATAGAAACCATAGAAACCTTTCAAATCTCCGATCAGCAAAATGTTTCAATGCCAGGCAAGCTCGGTGGTCTCTGCTCTTTGGCCGCTTTAATTTTTCCATCTCTTACCGCCCAGGGTCGAGGAACATCAAGCTGGATGTGCTCTCTGGACAATTCACCCTGGAGGACGAAGCCACGGAACCGGAGCCTATATTGCCACCAACTTACTCCATAGGCATGCTCACCTGGGACATCGAAACACCATCCAACAATCTCTACTAACTGAACCCAACCCAGGCAAAGGTCCCTCCAAACAGCATTATGTACCCTCCTCCGCATGCCCCTCGGTGATCCAGTGGGCTCACTCGGCCAGGTTTGTGTGTCACCCTGGGATGAGTAGAACTACTTCTCTTCTTCAGCGCTATTTCTGGTGGCCCATGCTTGCAAAAGACATTAGGGAGTTCGTATTAGCATGCTCAGTCTGTGCACATAGCAAGAACAGGTCTCAGCCTTCCTCTGGTCCGCTACAACCATTAACCATACCCCATAGAGCCTGGTCTCATATTGCTTTAGATTTCGTCTCTGGCTTGCCTCCCTCCAGTGGTAAAATTGTAATTCTGACTGTAGTTGATAGATTCTCCAAGGCAGCACACTTTTAGCCCTGGAAACACTCCCTACTGCTTCTGAAATCGCTAACCCTTTGGTTGACCATGTTTTTAAACTTCATGGCATCCCTGTGGACATTGTGTCTGACCGTGGTCCCCAATTTATCTCACAAGTGAGTGTGGAAAGCCTTCTGTACGACATTAGGAGCCAAAGTCAGTCTCAGCTCTGGGTATCACTCTCAATCCAATGGTGAAACAAAGAGACTAAATCAGGAGTTGGAGGCTGCCCTGCGCTGCATCACCACCCATTACCGGACAGCATGGAGCACACAGCTATCTTGGTTAGAATATGCTCATAACTCTCTCCCTTCCTCTGCTACAGGACTCTCCCCCGTTGAAGCCTCCCTTGGCTATCGACCACCACTCTTTTCAAACCTTGAACAGGATCTCGCAGTCCCCTCTGTTCAACATCACCTCCAGAGGAGCCGCTGGATTGGGGAGCAAACCACAGCGGCACTACAACGGACTGCTGAGCAAAATCATCGCTTAGCCAATCGCAGGAGGGTCCGCTGTAATCACCAGGTCAGAAAGTTTGGCTCTCCTCTAAAGACATTCCTCTGAAATGTATTTCCAAAAAAACTAGCTCCTCGTTTTATTGGTCCCCATGACATTGAGTCTATCATTAACCCCTCTGCTGTCCACCTGAAGCAGAGGGGTTAATGGGTTAAAGGGTTTTTTTTCTCTAATTCCACCTGACTGGATTTAGAGAAAAACTTATTCCTAACCATCTCACAGACGTAGCATTACATACATCTGCTTTCAATACTATTGATATTTATTTAGTCTCTCTCTCCAATTGATCTTTCTGAGTTAACTTCAATAGTTACTTCCTCCAAACCATCAACGTTTCTATTAGACTCCATTCCTACAAGACTGCTCAAAGAAGTCCTACCATTAATTAATGCTTCGATCTTAAATATGATCAACTTATCTTTATTAATGGGCTATGTACCACAGGCCTTTAAGGGGGCAGTAATTAAACCATTACTTAAAAAGCCATCACTTGACCCAGCTGTCTTAGCTAATTATAGACCAATCTCCAACCTTCCTTTGATCTCAAAAATTATTGAAAGAGTAGTTGTAAAACAACTAAACATGTAAAGCATGTCGTAGGTATTAAAGGTACCGTGCTGCAGTGGTTTGAATCATATCTATCTAATAGACTCCAATTTGTTCATGTAAATGGAGAGTCTTCTTCACACTCTAAGGTTAATTATGGAGTTCCACAAGGTTCTGTGCTGGAAACAACTCTGTTTACATTATACATGCTTCCATTAGGCAGTATCATTAGAAGGCATAGCATACATTTTCATTGCTATGCAGATGATACCCAGCTTTATCTATCCATGAAGTCAGAAGACACACACCAATTAGTTAAACTGCAGGAATGTCTTAAAGACATAAAGACCTGGATGACCTCTAATTTCCTGCTTCTAAAATCAGATAAAACTGAGGTTATTGTACTCGGCCCTAAAAATCTTAGAGACATAGTGTCTAACCAGATAGTTACTCTGGATGGCATTACCT
>VUQS01074371.1:0-14189 GCA_015108495.1 Heterochromis multidens | reverse complement strand
CACGTGAACTTGACACTAGGGAAGATTAACAAATATAAAGACACGACAGAGAGGGGGGAAGACACAGAGAGGTGAAGAGAGGCACAAAGACACAGAGAGACAGAGTGAGGGCCAGAGACTCACAGAGAGACAGGACACGGGAGACTAACACAAGGAAGGGAAACACTGAGGGAGGAGAACCAAACTAGAACTAAACTAGATCGAGGCTACATGAAGCAAATGTAAACATACAAACAAGAAACAATGGAATACACAAATGAACATAAGTCCAAAACTCAGAACACTGGGTTAATGGCCCAGGACCATGATAATAGTGGTCATAGCTCCTGTGTTTGGAGAGATCCAAGGCTAGAATATAAAAAAGGTCACAGACTATGGCCATTGTTTCAAGTATAACAGGATGTTTCCTGGTTCATGTAAATCACCACAAATACCTTTCACCAGCTGTACACATGATTTGTGTGCACTACAGGCAAGAGAGTTTACCAAGCAACTAATGACACTGTATTTATGCACAGATTTATGATAACTCTGTCTGTCTGAGAAAAAATATACAAAATAGTATCATCACAAAAACTGCTGATTGTTTTAAGTTGGAGTCAGTATCAAAGGTTTTTCTTACCTTTCCTCTGATTCTCTGAGAAAAACAAAATGAGACAAAGTGTGGGAAACTCAGCATTTAACCACAAATCAGAAAGGGGAAGTGGAAATGGAGGTCAAGTCTGCTGAGGGCTCTGCACACACACACACACACACACACAGTCACATGCATCAAAATACAGAATTTTGTAATTTAATAATTATTGTGCAATAAAATATGCATTAGTAAATTCATTTTCTAAGAATAATTATAATAATGATAATTATTTATTGAGCATGTCTCAAAACCCACCCTGCAAAGTAGTTCAGTAGGACAGCAAATCAAACACACATCATAAAAACAGATCTACAACAAGTGTCATGAGTCCACCTTTTTTAGGCTGATGCAATGTCCAGTAAATACAGAAATCCAATAAATCTATATATAAAACATGCTAAAACAACCAAACAGGCTAAAACAACCCAGTTCAGAAACACTAGTACTGATGTTCAGTATGGGTTAGTACAGTGTCCTTTATATTACAGCAATAGCTATGCAGACAGACTATCAAGGAAGAACTGTCTTAATGATATCTTTGAATGTTTTAATGCATCATGTAAAGTATTTTGAATTGCCTTTCTGGAATATGCTGTATAAAAATTCTGTATTGCCTGCAATAGCTGAAGATTTAACTAATACATCCTTTGTGTATTCTACATTTGACTGTCACTTCATCTGAACCTCTGTTTTTACTTATTCTAAGAAACTGTAATGCTTGTCTTGTTTACAGAGAATAGTAGCAAATATCCAGTGGTGTGTGTAAGACACACATACAGTCTCCCTGTGATGGGCTTCAATAAAACCTGTGAAGAAAGGAGAAGTTTAATGAAACTCCACACAAAATAAAACTCAATAGATAAACAGTACAGTAGCTGACATGCAAAAAAGCATACAGGTGTAACAGTGTTTATGTTGTATGTGATTCCACTTGCCATAACAATCACAATGTATTTATCTATGCATCTGTGGAAGTTTACTGGCTCAATGGCGCCCTCTCTCAGAGGCAGTGGATGTAGTGCACAGCACTGTATATGATTATTAGATATTAACATCTGTGCAGCCACTATATGGAGTACATGGCCACTGTAAATTATTTAACTGTTAATAAGAAGAGTTTCAGTGAATTGTTGTAATTGTGCTAAAGTGCTAAAATAATTATATAATAGCACTGTACACTGGCAAGGTTTGCTAGTGAGCTTCTGTGCTACAATAATGTGCTGTTCTTTTACAGTGTGCTGTGTTTGAGCCGCCCCTAATGAACCAGCCTGCCTGACCAGTACATATCCTGTTCTTATCCAGACAATAAAAGGCAGCACAAAAATATGAACAAGCATTTTTCCATCATTTACTACACAACGCAGAGTTCAGGGTTTTGGTTTTTTTGTTGTTGTTTTTTTGGACCAGCCAGTTACAGCAAAGTGTAACTGAGCATGTCACAGTGGAAGTCCAGCAAATCATCAAGCAATTAAAGTAGTTATTCAATACAGACATAAAAATCACACTGCCACTCCACACATCAGGACAAAAATGCATGTTAAAATTATTTTGTGATATTTTATTTTTTTTTTGCTAAACAGTTATTGTTTTTTCGCCTACAATCTCTCTGTCCTCTCTCTCTCCATCCTCGTCACTCCTTCTTTGCACTGGCAATCACACACAAAGACATTGTGTTCAACTAGAAAATAACATAAAAATAATTTATTATTATAATAGGCTGGGAGTGCATGTTTGATATCAGTATAACACATTGCTCATCAATCAGTGTGGTCAAACAGAATCTACCTTGGCTTTATAACTGTAGTGTTGACTTTGACTACATGTCCACTCTTACCTGTTTCTTTTTGCTCTCTCTCTGTCTTTGCTGTGTTCACCCTGGTCTCTCTCCCTCTCTGTGCTCCTCTAACAGTCTTTGTGCTCTCACCAAAAAGGTAAAAGTAAAAGTGAAACAGAATTTACAACCCATTAAAGTTTATAGCAATATTCAAACTGAATACAGGTTGCTGCTGGCCATTGACAGTTAACATCCACTTGACTTGCTGTCACCTGGATCTAGAGCTGTACTGTAAACAAACACTGAAGCCCAATTCAACCAGAATAGAAAACTTTAACAAACTAAGACAATAAAGTACATCACCTCCTTGGCTGACAGCTAGTGATATACCAGCAGGCTAGTGGCTCTGAAAGCTAAAATTAGCTCATAAATGCTGATGTTAGCTACTGTTTCTGACGCTATTTGGAGCGCAAATATACATAAGCAGACACTTTAAGTCACATTAATGACCCTGCATTTAAACTTTTTGCTATATTTCAGGTAAAGTATGTTTTAAATCTGCACCACTGATTTGTGTCATGAAATGACCTCATCATCTTTTCTGCCACAGCAACACAAATCTTATTTGTCAATGACAAACCTGCTGAAGCAGTAACGCCTCAGTGTGAGTGCACTGTAACATCATGACATCAAGAACACTGGACATTAAAACCTGTTTTCATTCTAACCTGTACCGTCTTCAAGAGACAAGTTGGGAAAGTATGATATAAGAAGACAATGTCAGAATATAATAGTAAAATGCATTACTATTGTTACTGTTATAGTTATTTTTAGGGGTGCTATGATGAAATTTGGGGTGCTTGAGGATAATTTGGCCCATGATTTGGGGTGTAATTCCTTGAGATTTAAAACGAAATTTCAGCTTAGGTTTTGTGAAATTAAGGTGTAATTTAAATGACCAAAAAATACTTACCAGCATGTACACTAGAATAAGAGGGGAACAATTCAGGTTTTTACAGGAAAGAACAATCAAATTAAACTGTAAGTAATTTTAAGTATTGAGTAACTTCTGGGTATTTTAGCAGAAAAACAATATTTTCCTATCTTATACCTTAAATACATTGTACTTTAAGGGTCGCACGGCATGTTACGGAGTAGCTTAACCTCGCCTTTTTAAATTGCATGTACTCATTATTTTGGTGCACATGATGGCCTTTCCACTAGTCAACTGTCATCTTATATTACACACCCTTTCCTACTTACAAGAAAAAATAAACACCAGCAAATATTGCTGGGCATAGGCCCATGTGATCTTCTAATGATGAAGCCACAAACCTTTGAACAAAATCATTACATTGAATCTTAAAGCAAACTTAACAGAACAAGAACAGGAAATAATGTTGTAAATATGGTGGGATGATAAAGGATTGCCCCAGTCACAGAACAAAAAATAATTACAGTTGTTATAAAACAAAATACCAACAAAAGAATGCAAACATGTCTTTTGGAAAATGTTTTTCTGAGAACTATTTCAATATGATGCTGTGGAAACTGTGGATAGACCTAAGTGTGTCTTTCTAAAGCCTAATGAAGTCGTGGTATTTTCCCCTCAATCTACAACAGTCAATGCACAGATCATTACTAAATAAGAATAAGACTGAGGTGATTGTTTTTGGTCGCCCCAAATAGCTCAGTGACTCTGCTCGCACTCTTGGCTTTTTAGGTTTTAACATTCAACCTTTTACCAAGAATTTGGGTTTTATTTTTGACAGTGGTTCTGCTGCTCTGTGCTGCTCTCATCATGAAATTTGAATCATATTGATTCATCTAAATGCATTTTATGTGCTCAGAAAGCTAACACCATCTTCAACACCTCCTTCTTCTTTCGGCTGCTCCCTTTAGGGGTTCCCACAGAGGGTCTTCTGCCTCCATCTCACTCTATCCCTGGCATCCTCCTGCATCCTCCTCCTCTGTCACACCAACCCTCTGTATGTCCTCCTTCACTACATCCATGAACCTCCTCTGTGGTCTTGGCAGCTCCATCTTCAACATCCTTTGTCCAATATATCCACTATCCCTCCTCTGCACATGTCCAAACCATCTCAGCCTCTCAGTCTCTCTAACTTTGTCTCCAAACTGCTCAACCTGAGCTGTCCTTCTGATGTACTTATTTCTAATCTTGTCCATTCTGATCACTCCAAATGAAAATCTAAACATCTTCAGCACGACCGCCTGTCTTTTTGTCAGTGCCACCATCTCCAAACCATACATCATAGCAGGTCTCTCTACCATCTTATAAACCTTCCCTTTCACTCTTGCTGCTATCCTTTTAACACCCATCTCCACCCACTCACCTCCACTCACTTCACCTCTTATGTGCACATTGCTTTGGATGGTTGATCCCAAGTACCTTCACTTCTATCTTCACTACACCTGTTCATTGCAGCTTCACTGTTACACCTGTTTGCCTCTCATTCAAACAAATGTATTCTGTCTTGTTTGTACTGGTGAAAAAAGCCACTCATCCTGTTTGCTTCATTGTTTATCCTGAAGTTTTCAGTTGCCATTTGTTTACATTTTTTGGCCACATGAGCTTGGGTTAGGGT
Organism: Heterochromis multidens; assembly: GCA_015108495.1. Classification (NCBI taxonomy): domain Eukaryota; kingdom Metazoa; phylum Chordata; class Actinopteri; order Cichliformes; family Cichlidae; genus Heterochromis; species Heterochromis multidens. Next base: position 9,172 of record VUQS01074371.1, on the reverse strand, counting down.
TAGTTAAATTAAAATGGTCCTTTAATAACCTGTCACTGAGTCCAGTGTTTGGCTCCTCATCCTTGTCCTCCTCCATTACCATTAAAGTACTAGTACCATTAAAGTGGGGCAGCCTTTCTTACACCACCAATGAAAATATGTTTGCTTCTACCCGCACAAACACTTTAGCTCTTACATCATATGTTAAACAATCAGTCATGTTCTAGCACATTATTGAATTTCAGAAGGTTACGCTAAATTGTTATGAAACAATACAACACTCCTCTATGTATCATTACAATAGCTATAAAGTTCTGTGCAACACTGCTGTCACAGTGGCATTATGAAGGATAATGCTAGTACATGTTGCAAGACATTTTATGAAGACACAAATGTTATAATGTCGAATGAAAGTGCTTGTATTGCATTATAGACATGACCTTCACAGTGGTGAAACTGGTATGTGTGACCTCATTTTGCTGCCTTTGATTTGATCAAAAAAGTCACTTTGGGATACAAAAGAAAAGTGTAAATAAGTTTAACTCTATTTTTAATGGGAGTTTGGTGTGGCAGAGTCAAACATTATATCTGATTATTGTACATGAAAGTACACCTTACAAAATCTATATAGAGGCATAATGACTTACAGGTGCCCATATCAATGCAGCAATCACAGAGGCCAGTGCTCCACTGCCCAGAACTGGTGGCTGTCACCACCTGGGTGGGTTGCTGGTAGACAGCCATGCCTGGAGGAAATAAAGCACAAATGGAGTCACAGAGTGAAGGGCTGTAGTGGTTATAGCTCCGGTGTATAGAGAAATTTAATGCTAGAGTATAAAAAACAGGTAACAGACTAGTTTAAAGCATTACTGTCCACAATGTGGCCATTGTTACATGTATAACAGGATCTTTCCTGCTTTATGTAAATCACTACAAAGACCTGGGACTAGATACACAAATTTCACTATGCAACAAATGATTATTGTATATGAATATATGAAGTATATGAATTTACACATGCACACACACACAGATTTTTTTTTTGCATTTATTTATTTATTTATTTTTAAACTGGCATCCAGTGATAGTCTGTGTGGTGGACACTGTGTTGCTGTATGTTCACAACCTTATTGTAACTGAAAAGTCGTCAATCAAATATTGATAGATTAAAAAAAACAAAGACATGTACATTTGCTTTCTTCATTGAAGTAATGTAAAATTATTTCTACATGTTTCTAAGAGATGTTCTTATATGTAATATACTGGAAGAGTACAACTGAACTACTTAAAAATAAATTTTGTGAAGGAATAAAAACTGCTGTAATTGTGCATGTAGGTCAAGAAGGTTATGAAATTTCGAAACTTTTTTACTTAATTAACAGCATCTTTCTATTTTGAATTATGGCGGTTGCATTACTCCATTAATCATAGTGTGGGACTGACTATCTAGGGCCCCAATGGCGGGAGGGGCCCTTGCAAGCCTAGAATTAAAAGTTTGTTGCATTGTTTTTTTATTTGTAAGTAATTATTGCCATTATTGAACTGTCACAATAAATGGGTTGGTTGACTAAACTTTGATTCCAAAAAACACCGATGCCACTGTCACCCCTTGCAAATGATCCAAAATGGTTAACTCATTTCCTCCAAAAGAAAGATGAGCAGAGCATGACTAATAGGTTAAGAATGGTTTTGTTAAAGACAATGAGGCAATGTCACACTTGACACTATATCTATGAACATTACCCAGCACAACTTAACACCATGAAATGCATGGCCCTGCATTATAAACAGCCAGAGCAGGTGAAGGAGCAGCAGTGCCCTCTCCACAAGATGGCCCACAAGTTCAAGTTTCAGAGTGCAACACACTGGCTATCATTTTGAAGAAGCCAAATTTCTAAAATCCTACATCAACATGATATAACACTTTAAAATACCATAATAACACTGCTTTTTAATTTAAAAAGGGGTGAAAAAAACACAAAGTAACATTAACAGTTGTAAGCTGTCACTTCTATTGTGATGGATTTATTTAGTGTTTATTTAGCATCCGTCCTAATAAATACTTATCTTTATCACTGTACTTATTTCATTACTGCAGTTGAAATAATAATAATAATAGTAATAATAATAATAATAATAATATATTCATCACCACAGCTCTATGTCATGAGTTCACAAAGATCAGTGACTGTCTTAAGTTGTTCATCAGTATAAAATGTTTGTCCTACCTTTTCTGTGGTTCTCTGAGCTTTGAGTGGAACCAACTCAGCATTTAACTACAAATCACGGAGAGGAAGTGGAAGTGGATAAGAGAGTGCTTAGGGGTCTGCACACACACACACACACACACATACACACACACACACACACATGCGTGCACTGAAATGTGTCAACAGTTGGAGGTTGTAGGAATTCATTAAATCCCGGTAATCTAAGCAATTAATGTCCAGTATATTGCAATGAATAGCATTTAAGCATTCATGGCACCTACAATACCTACACCTAGTCAATTTTTTGTAAAGATAGAGATGATCAAATTTAATTATTTATAAAATATACATAACAAAAAGCAAAACCTGAAATTGATTCAGTTAATTTTATGTTTTTATTAATTTTCTCTGTATGCTCTATGTGGTCTGTGCTCATAAAGGTGGTTATTAAAGTTATTAAATCATTGCTGATATTTTGGTTGATTTTTACAGTTTAAATGGACTTTTATGTGTAGGTTTGTTTGTGGACGACAACTTGGACTTGTTATGATCCATCACTGGATTGTCTGTTCCACCTTCTCTATAGCCTAGGATGGGTGGGTCAGGTATTCTCCACCCCTTTGGGTGGAGTATGAAGGTTCCCGCTTTTCAACCTGGTCACCTGCATCTCGTCAACTGCATCAGCCACACTATTTAAGGACCAGCTCTGCCATCCAGTCCCCGACAGATTATCTGTCTACTATGTGTGGTAACCAGCTCTGCCTCAGTTGCTTTCTCGTTGTAGCTCTTTCATCATGTGCTAATGACTTCTCTTCCCCTTGTTCCCAGTGCTTTCTGTTGACTGAGGGAGTGGTTCCTATACTCACCTAAAGACTCACCTGCTTCCCCTAGACTGGTCTGCTTCCCTTGGAACAGAACTGGAAACTCACCCACCCGTGCACCTGCCTGCTCACCTTCCAACGGCTCACTCATTCCTAGGAGACAAATCAATGAACTTAACCCTCCCCTCTGGACTGCACCATCGCCTCTCAAGTAAGCCTTCTTGATTAAACAATTTTCTCATTGTGGATAATTCTGTATGGAAAATCCATGAACCTACTCACCTGGACTAACCAGAGTTTCCTCTTTCCCCAGACTCACCTTTTTCCTTGTGCCCTGTGCATTCCTTCAAGGACTCCCCTCAAACCCATCTCCCGTGTTAAGTCTGTTGTGTTTGAATAAAGCTCTTACAAAGAACGCTAAACCGTCTGTGTTGGTTCTGCATCTGGGTCCACCTTTTGATACTGGCCTTTCAACCTTGACAGGACTCCTCTGGGAGATCAGGGCACACCCGCATCTGTTCCACACCATGTTCATGGAGAATGTTACGGCTTTGACAGATGAGGACCTCTCAGCACTTGAGTCAGCTCTTTGGCACCACACAGGAAAACCAGCAACCTGGACTTTATGCAGGAGAGACTGCCTTAGACATATTTGATCCTCAAGCTCCCAGACCTCTGGTAGAGGACCCGAGCTTGAAGGATAAAGATCGCCCACATATTCTCTGAAAAATGGCCAAAAAAAAAAATCACAAATTCCGCCAGGGTATGTAAACTTATGAGCACAACTGTGTGTGTGTGTGTGTGTGTGTGTGTGTGTGTGTATATACACACACACACACACACACACACACACACACACACACACATATTCCTGGCGGAATTTGTGATTTTTTTTTTTGGCCGTTTTTCAGAGAATATGAATAATAATACAAAAACTTTTCTTTCACTCATGATTAGTGGTTGGGTGAAGATATTTATTATCAAACAATTGTGTTTGTCCTTTTTAAATCATAATGACAACAGAAACTATCCAAATGACCCTGATCAAAAGTTTACATACCCTGGAAGTTTTGGCATGATAACAAACACACAAGTTGACACACACAGGTTTAAATGACTACTAAAGGTAACCATCCTCACCTGTGATCTGTTTGCTTGTAATTAATGTGTGTGTATAAAAAGTCAGTGAGTTTCTGGGTAACAGACAGACTGCCGATTCTCTGAAAAATGGCCAAAAAAAACATCACAAATTCTGCCAGGGTATGTAAACTTATGCGCACAACTGTATATGTGAAACTGACCACTTTCAGGAGGCTTAGTTACATAACTGATTACAGATCCTGAGACCCAAACTCTTGTTTGCTGTTTGCAATTTTAATAGCTATTTGGGATTAGTTGAACCTGCTCTCATTACCTTTTGAAAATTTTATTTTTAAAAAGGAAAATTGGTTTATTTTACAGCGTGACACAATAAAATCACTATTGTTTAACAAAGTATAAAATACTTTGAGCACACTGAAGTATAAGGTGCAGAAAAAACAAAATGCAGAATCGCCGTCAGTAGATTGTAGATTGCTGTCAACTGAGTTATGTTTTCTTACCCCTCCCATTTCAAGTGGATAACTTACAGAGCTGCTATAGGACAAACATCTTTTAGCCAGCTGTAACAATATGACCCAGCACACTGTGGGATATTGGTTTGGAACGTCACTTTTATTTACAATTTACAATTTCCAACAATGTATGTGTGCACTCTTTAGGCAGCTCCACCGACGACTCCCTCCTGGGTCCTGGCAACCTACTGAAATACGGAAGGCATGATTAGATGATGACTCTCAGCTGGCAACCAGCCTTCCCTATCCCTACCCCTCTGAACCCACTGCTCCACCCCTCCCCTCCAGCTGAGCCACAAACCACACCCCACCACAATGTGATATGATTGGGGGCTGATCCCCGCCCCCTAAAGGTTTGATCCTGGAATTGCTCCTGCATACACTCCATGTTCTAGTATGTTAATTTTGCAATCTCCATGGTTTCTTTTTTTCGTTCCATTGCAAAACAAAAAATTAAAAAAAAAACTGTCCTGTTTAATAGCCTACTGTATCTTTTTCAGTCCTTATAAGTTGAGAGAAAAAAAAATACTATTGCACACTAAACCATCAATGAAAAACAGAACATCAGTGTGGGAACTGAAAACAGGAAACAAAATTTGGTTTATTTTTTCTGATGTCATGCTGCTGAGAAACACATGACATAAAAAAAAAAAAATTAAAGAATAAAGAATATAGTTTAAGTAATAATTTTCAGAGGTGTTGTGAAACTGAATATTGTAAGTAATTGTTTCTGTGAGTCCCTCTATACAACGTGAAGCTTATGGAAACTGTGAATGCAACTTTTTCAAAGAGTAAAAATATCTTAATATTGGGTGTTTCCTTTACTCGTGTTACATTTTTTTTATAAGTTTTATTAAATTTGACTTTGTAGTTTATATATAATTTTGCTGACATGCAAACAAATGGTTCGTATGTAAAATTATCTGAGTAAATTGCTCTGTTCATAATCACTCACTGATATTACTGTAATGGAAAGGGAACACACAGAAAGCAAGCATTAAAGTGAAAGGCATTGTAAAAGGAAGTTAGACAACATACTCATGTCCACATTATATGTGGCCAGGTTCTTGCAACAGCCCTTTTCGGTATCTTCAAAGAAGTCCTGTCAGACACACAAACAGGTAGGCCTGCAAAAAATGTATTTAATTCTTTCACATAATACATTTAAGTTTCATTTGCTAACTATTTTGACACACGTTTAGATCTTACTGTATAATTTCTATTGTAAATACGTTTTTTAAATTGGACTTTTAAAATGCTCATTTCTTGGAGAAAAATTTCTTTGGTGAGCTGGTCATTATGTAAGACTGTACAGGCGGCTAGCATTTCTCTTTCACAGACAGATTTGTGATTTGTCATCCTTCTGGAACAAATATCTTTTCATTTATGATCTGAGAAATGTAGACAACTGGAGAATATCGTGTGGCTCTCTTTGTGTCTTTGTAGGTTTGATTTCTAAGTAGACATAATGCCAGAGAGTGACAGGCCACAACACATCTGTGGCCCTCGAACAATAATATTAAGTAAGAGTGATTTGAAAGATTTTTGCACACATCTGCAGGTGATGCATGGTCTCATTTTTGACTAAAAATATACTATGACTGTCTTCCTTCAGATTGTACCTTGATGATTTTCGATATCATATTCATTGCTCAAGGGATAGTTGGTAAGTGAGAGATGCACCTACTGACTTTGTCGGAATTCATTTCATGTGCTGGAAACAAAGTTTGAAAAATCAAATCAAAACAGAAGTGTGTAATAAAGACACTAATCTTTATTTTTATTCTTGTGCCCTGTAGGATTAGTGTACAACAGTGACTGTCCAAGGCAGCCCTTCATCCCCATCTACATGGTTTTTTTTATAGTCATACCTGGCTTGTTGGCACTGAGCTCGTGGTGCAACTGGTGCAATATTGTCTTGTGCTCTACATCCATCATCTTCTATATTTGCTGGTTCATCGCAGGTGAGCTTTAAGAGTTAAATCCCGTTTAACACCAGGAGGCGGCTGATTTTAGAAATATTACACACAACCTGCACAGGCAAAGCAGAAACAAAAACCTCAACCAAGACTCAGATATTTTCTCTGTTACTCAGTTTCTCATGAGTAGCTAATGTTCAAAAAGTAAATTAAAAGTAGAGCTAAAACTATAATTGCTCAAGTAACCATCCATCAATGCATGTGGGGGAAATAATATTGATGTTATTGTTCATCTTTGCTTGCTGGAAGTGTAAGAGAGTGTTGATTCAAAAGAATTTTAAATTGACCTTTTATTGTGCTTCACCCTATTTTCTTTCATGTAAATACAGTACTATACTAATTGGTTGATTGATTTGAAAGTCAAAAAAGATTAGATTCATCACAGAGAATCAGCTACTTTCAAATAAAGAGGGAAATTTTGCACAAGATAATGTCAATTTTGGGGTTTTCTTCTCCTCTCATGTGCCCAGAAATTAATTCATGCAGCTTTAAACAGCATAGGAATAAATAACAAGTAGATTGTGATTTAAAACATCACATTTGAAAAGTAGTTAATGTTTTGGAATGAATTGCTTTTTGCGGCAGAACTCATAGTCTTAAGAATGAATGCATTGCAGCAATATTTTCCAAGCATGACCAAGCATGTCTGAGCATTAACAACGCTGTCTTTTTTTAACATTTCTCCAGGTAATGTGGTGATCTACTCCATTTATGAACCCAACTACAACAAAAACACAACAAAAGCTGATCTGTACTGCAACAAGACGCTCTACCTGTTTGCATTTTGGAGCACCAACCTGACCTACATGCTGTTAGCTGTGCTCTTTTTCTCCTATTTCTGTTGTAAGCAACAAGAGGCTGATGATGATAATGAGGCTCAAAGGCTGCTGCGGGGATAAGAAAAAAAAAAGAAAAATTAAAGAAGCTAACTGAAATGTAAAGATAAACCTATACAATCGGTCACAATCAGCATGTTCGGTGGAATTGTGAGTGTTTTCTTGTGTGATGTACATTTAGAGCACTGAATATTTTATAATGGCAAATACAGCAACACACTTTTTTCTTGATGTTTTAGAGAAACGTCACTATTTACATGGAAAATACAAAGTTTAGCGGTTAATGTTTAACATTTAATCTTTTAAAATTATTTTGACAGCAGAATTCTCTTATGTAACATTTGACTGGATGTTACTAATAATTTGTGTGAGCAAAGTGTGCATAAATCAGGGTTAGTGGTTGCTAACAAGTACAAAATATGTCAGGCTGAATTATGAACAGACATGTTTCAAATGACTCACAAAACAGAATATTTATTTGATAGAGCCTTTCAACCAGAGAGCACATGGGGTCGTACTTCAAAAAGCATGTTAACTGTACACAACAAATGGTTTAGTCTATCCTCCTGAATGTACATGATATAATTCATATTTGCAAAAGTCTTGAGCCACCCCTCATTTCTTTATATTTTGCTTCTATTGAGCCAGACTTAACTTGAGTGGTCTTGAGCAATAGTTCTCCAGGCTTTCTGAAAGTCTTTCAAAGTTTTTCTTTGGACACTGGCTGCGTTTTCACTCAGTTTCAGTCCAGGCCTTGTACATGACCATCTTCAGAGGAATGTTTGTTGTTTGTTTGTTAAGCCACATAACAGTAACATATTTAATACTGACTTAGTATTTTTGCACCAACAAGGTGATTCCCAAAGAGCTGTTAGCAGAAAACTTGGTATGTCTCAGCATGGTGTGCAGTGTGTCCTTAAAAAAGTTGAGAAAGCTGGACGAGTGGAGGACAAAAGAAGAAGTGTCTGGCCTAAAAAAAAAAACTATCTACAGCAGATGAACAGTATCTGAAAGTCATGTCCTTAAGAAACAGGAAAAAATCCTACAAAGACCTGACACAGGACCTGAGAGATGCATCTGGACCTTCAGTTGATCCATCTACTGTTCACTGAAGCCTCATCAGAAATGGTCTCAGTAGAAGGGTGGCTGTCAAGAAGCCATGCTAAATTACGCAAGAACTGGACTGAAAATCAGTGGCAACAAGTCTGATGGAGTGATGAATCCAAGTTTGAAAATTTTGGTTCAAATCATCAACAATATGTACGGAGGAGGTCAGGAGAGAGATACAGCAAGTGAGTGTCTACAGCCATCTGTAAAACACAGTGGAGGCTCTGTCATGGTTTGAGGCTGCATTTCAACCAGTGGTGTTGGAGATCTTGTCAAAACTGTTGGAATTATGAACCCAGAAAAGTATCATCAGACTTTGATCCACCATGGAATGCCATCTGGAAAGAATCTGATTGGCAACAGCTTCATTTTTCAGCCTGACAGTGATCCCAAACACACGGCCAATGCAGTAAAAACATACCTGGATAGAAAAACACACAATGGATCACTATCAGTCATGGATTAACCTCCCCACAGCCTGGACCTCAACATTAAGCACAAGCATGATCCACAAGCAGTGTGGGATCATCTTGACAGAGAACAAAACAAAAGGCAGAAACATCCAAAGAAGAGCTTTGAATGTCCTTCAAGAAGCCTGGAGAACTATTCCTGAAGGCTACTTAAAGA
>VUQS01074364.1:0-14266 GCA_015108495.1 Heterochromis multidens | reverse complement strand
TGCCGGCACGAAGTTTATTGAAGTTTGAAGTTTATTGGCCCTTAGCGCTGTTACAGTTGGCGTGGCTTTTCCGCCGCGTCTCCAGCCGCTCCTGCAGCTTGTCAGCCGCCGCGGCTACCAGCTTGGCTCCCAGCTCGGCTCCCGCAGCTCTCCCAGCTCCCGGGTCTCCAGCCCAGCTCTCGCCGCCTTCCAGCCGCCGGATCTCCGGCTCAGCCTGCGACTTGTCAGCTGCTGCGCGGCTCGCCAGCTGCCACTTTCCACTCTCCGTCTCCTCATCCAGACTCGGCGTCCTCATCAAGTAGGGGAGGCCTGATTGATTCATGCCAGTCTGGTGTGCTGGCTGGCCTCCCCTGACGCCATGCTGTGACTCCGCTGCCACAGTTACATTAATCTTTAAGTTGAGATTTACAAGAAATACTTTACCTGCTATTGTGAAAGGAAATACTGCTGTTAAAAAACACTTTATTTGTTTAAAGCAATTGGAAACCAAATGTTATTGCACTTTTGTTCATATAGCAGTATTTTAAAATAAAAGTACGGAATACACTACTTTTGAATTCATTATTGAATTTTGCGCATAACAATGCGATTAATGGCAGAAAAATCATGGGATTAATCGCGATTAAAATTTTTAATCGTTGCCCAGCACTAATATATTTATATATATGCTTGCATATACATTTGTATATGGGTGTGTGCGTGTATATATGGACTTTTTGTAATCATTTTACTTCATTTAATATATTCCTTTTTTTAATTTTACCTACATTGTCCTTCTGTTCAGCACTTTGGCTGACAAGTGATGTATTTTAAATGTGCTGTACAAATAAAGTTGACTTGACTTGACATGACAGGAAATTTGGGTCAGTTTGAAACAGGAATTGCTGGTGAAGGCATGGGGCACACAGTGCAAATGATCAGAATAGCAGAAGCACTAGAAGTTGTCTGGGTATACACAGTAAGATTATCTTGGGCAACTGGCTAGACATAAATCACATAAGGTTTAATTTTCCCAGAATTCATAACATAAGTTGAGGACTTTGGGGAACTGACAGCTTAAAAGCACCTTTCCACTTCACAAACTGACACTTGTAGAAGCCAGCCTTGAATTAGGAAACAACACCCGATGTGGAAAACAGTCCTACCCCTTATTCCATTTTAGCATTTTCTCACATTCATTCAAAATGATTTCAAGACAGGCAAGTCAGATGTGGGATCTTTCTTCAAGGATGCACATAATTTACGAGCTAGTTTGACATTAAAAGCTACAAGTGTATTTTCTCTCTCCCTCTACTAGTTCATAGTTCATTAGGTATACATCAGAAGGTTTAAGGATTTACAAAAACTATGTGGTCCTTTGTACCAAAGATCAGATTTCCTCGAGCTGTGTCTTTCTACTGAAGCACCAGCAGATGACTTTCAGGTGGATTCATTCAACTCATCAAAAACTAGTTCAAGTAAATCAAGTTGCAGGTGATGTTTACCTTTTACAAATATAATTGTGCCTCAAGTGTCAGGGTAACATTGCTTTCTAAATGACACTGCGATGATGTGATTTTCTCAGAATCACATCATCGCTAGACTGATGGTTTCTAAGACAGCAGAACCACTCAACTTGCTGCACAGCCTCTAATCTCCTCTAATATATAGCTTGGGAATCGCAATGCATTCTGGATAGTTGCCGCCATGTTGTTGTTCATGAAAAAAGCAAAACAAAGAGACGCCAACAGGTGATAAGAAGGGAAACACACTAAAGAACAGTGAAAAAAACCCCAAAATATCCAAATGCCCCAATGAGAAGATCAGCAGCACGATACCACAGAAAGAGTGTTATCAGGACAAAATAATGTTAACAGATCCATGTCAACACAAAGAATGGTCACTTTTTAGCACTAAAGCCTGATTTAGACTTCTGCGGGGAATCTACATGGTACTTTACGTTAACCCCTCTTAATCCTACGCCGTAACCTTTCACGCCAATCAGAGTCATTGGCGGCTGCATCAACCTGACATGTAGTTACATTTCTTGGGAGGTGCACGTCAGGTTACGTGGAAGGTTACAGCGTAGGGTTAAGAGGGGTTCCAGTTACGACGTAAGTTCCAACATAGATTTCCCACAGAAGCATAATTCAAGCATTAGTGATGCCCACGTTCCCCAAAATTTTCTCAAAATCCATTTCTTGCAAGGACCTACATATCAGACAAGTTAAGAATTATGAATGGCTTCGAGCTCGCATTCATGCGTGTGGGACTCAGTCAGACACTCTCAGCCACTGAGCCATGGCTCTGTGATACATGCAGACACACATTTTTGCATGTCTTGCCCTGCAAAAACACTTTGTATATAATTTATTTTTACTTAATATTTAATACTGTACTTTAATATTTTCTGTCCTTTTCAATTATTTATTTCAGTTTATATTTTTACTTCTCACCGCACTGCATACACACTTATAAAGCATAAAGTTTTACTTGGTAATTAATATTTCACTGTAATAACATCTTTACATTTTCTAACTTGTAGTGCACTAAACTATACTGTGAAGCTTAAAAATAAAAGTCATTCAAATGTGAAGTAGTTTTATGTAAGTGATTATGGCAAAATATTTCATTACAGCACTTTGTGTTCTGGTGCAGCAGCATGTGTAGGAGCTTGTAGTGTCTTTGTCCTCCATTGATACTGGACAGAGGAAGCCTTTTCACCTCAAGCACCTTTTCCATGATGTTGTTGAAGGTGATGTTAGCTTTGTGACCTCAGCTCCTTGTTACTGCTTCCAGTCTAGAAAGCACAAAATTCTTACGCCATTCCGTAAAAGGCTTCCATTCCGGTCATATGTACGGTTGTCATTTTACAACACAGCAGTTCACCATTCTGATGAGCTTCTAATGTCCACAATTTAATTTAAAAACATAATTTCAAACCAAAAAGAAGCATCTATCTTCCTATATTCCTGTATGCAACTGGGACTTGTTGTGAACAACGGTCCCATAATGCATTGCACTGGTTACATCACGATCCCAAGCTTTATTCATTAACCAATAGCTAGAGATCTAGAGATGCCTGTTGCCAAGCAAGAACTCTGACCAGTTGTACAATGTTGTGTGAGTTCACACAACATTCTTTTCCTTGTGTTGCTACCTTGTTGCTCGTGTATCCCCTTTGGCTTCATTAGATTCTTATCCCTGCATGAAAGTTCGAAGATGGGAATGTGTGACCATCCTTGGTGAAAGCCTGCTGGAAGCCGGGGGAAAGATAGAAAGAGTTGATAAAGAGGCCAACAAAGACTGTTGACCAAAGGTCCAACAGCACTAAATATAACGTTACATAAGTTTATTGGCAATAAATACTATACCTTACAGTTAAATACAGTATGTAACAGTGTAGCAAAATTCTTAATTATTTGCCTTACCAGATAGATCATAATGCCAAAACAGCCATACAAGTACAATAACCGTACTACTGTTCCTCTAATGGCCACTTGAAGCTGTAGGTTCCCCATTTGTGAAAACTGTAAGGGGCGATTTTTTTTTCCATCCATGTGGCTACAGCTAGGGGGAAGGTTAGTGGTGTGCCTGCTCTGATTAACAGGCGTGCATGCACACAGGCAGTCAAAGGTTTCCCCTTGCTATTTTTCATATGTGTGCTGTTGGTGGTCCTGTTACGAGCATTTTTAATGGATTTATCAATTACAAATAATACATACAAATAATATGGGTTGCTGTGTGCTTCAGCACAAAAACTGTGCACTGAGAGATTCTTGGCATGGGTTTCCATAGCAGAGCAGCTCCTATAGGTGTAATGTGTCCCAGTACTTTTGTCCATATAGGATAGATAGATAGATAGATAGACTGACTGATTAGCAGTGTGTACTGCAGCACACAAGACTCTTGTGTTGCAGTCCAAAAATAGAAGGTCATGAGTATCACCACTTTAATCACACCATTTTCTTAATTGCATCAGCAGAAACTATTCTGTTGTGTAGGTGTAAAGCTAGCCAGTAGCCAGTGAAAGGAAACATAAAAGAATAAAGAACTAAAGAAGAGAGGAAAGGGATTAAGTTAGATTATAGCAGAATTTCTTTTGTCTTGTTTCTTCCCCTCCAATTAGAGCCTGCACTTAGATATCATTATCCGAGTGTCTCTTTTGTTCTATTGCTCTTCCTGATAATGTTTAGACAAAAAGCAGTCATCCATGGACCAAAAATGTGTCTGTTTATTAACCTGCGTGTGCCCGTAGTGAAGGGAAGCCACCCTTATCTTTCATTTATCCAGTGAATGAAGGAGAAAATGAAATAAGAGAATATTATGTCTGCTGAGAAAAAATAAGATATCCTGGCAGCACCCCAAATACATTACCAATCCTCCTTACTTGGGTCATATCAGTGGAAAGTAGAACATTCATGTGAAACTTCTCTTCTAGGCTTTTACATATATATCAGGACCATTCAAAGTTCAGTATCTTCACCATCGGAAAAAAACTCCTTAGGGGCACCAAAATCTGATTCTTTTGATTATTACCCATGGTCATACCCACTGAGCTTCACTTTTCCCCTGGCATGTGAAGACGGAGGAATTACCAAGACTGGTGCTAGGGTCCAAATAACAAAAGGTTCACAGAGAGCTAGATCTCAGCAGGAAGTTAAAGTGGATGATAAATTAGCAATATCATATAGCATGTTAGCATGCCAGCATCATTGATTGGTTCAAAGTATACAAAGTATATATCTCCTGGGGTATCTGTGCATGATTTATAGTTTGAAATACCTTCAATGAGTAATTCAATACATATGTGGTAGTTTAATACAAACTACTGTCAAGTGAGTCTATTATTTAAGTGCTGCAGCCTGTCGGTCTTTTATTCATCACTTTTTTCAGTGTTAAATTTAGGGTTAAACTGTGCAATGCAAACCTTAGCAAATCAAATTTGTGTGAGTTATTTAAATATTCTCCACACCGCAAACTCCTCTGCAATAAGGTGAGCCACCAAAATACCTGCTGTGTCCCCGCCTTTCAGTCACTAAACTGACACTGCACCTCTATATTAAATTCTGACAACAGCTTTTAACGCCGAAAGAGGGGTTTGCTGTGGAGCAAAGTGTTGGCAAATCTGGCCCGTGGACAAAGTTACTTTTGCAGCTGGCCTCATTAAATATTTATTTGTAGGCGATTTACCCCTCAGAGTACCACAGGGGAGCCACAGTATAAGATGCATGCAGGCAACCAAGATTTTTTTTTAAAGTGAGCTGACGGATTTGCAGTGTTTAGCATCTTTAGTCAGACATCAGTCCATAATGAAGACAAGTACAGTGATACAGCGCTGCAATACCACAAATCACTTTCATGGAGTATGTTTTTCTTTTTCGCTCAGGTCTGTGAGAGACAATATTGAAACGTCTGTCAAAATGCTACACCTGATGGGACTCAGAAAGATGGCAAGTGTCTTAAATTAATGTCTAAATCTTACATTATATAATACTAACTTTAATAAAGACCTAGCATTACATGGCATACAGACAGAAAATACAATGATGGTATGCACACACTTATTGTACAACTTCAGTACACGGACAGGTTGGGATCTGACAGTAAATGTTTTGTGTTCTTCTGCAATCTGTACAGGTCAGCTGTAACACAGATTTCAGGTTTATATGGTGGAATAGTTTGTCATAAAGCAGCCCTTCTTTGGAGAAAACCTGTCCCCACCTAAGCTGTCAGATATATCCATAACTCTGACATTAACTTTGTGAAAAGCCGTAGAATTCAAGATTCCCCAGTGAATAAGTGAGGGAGAGAGATGGTACCAAAGTTAGAGAGAGAGTGGACAACTATCCCACAGGAAAGAATGTCACAGAGAGAGAGAGAAGTTCATGTTCTTAAATTCAGTCTGACCTTTGGTCACTTTTCCTCAGTTATGGTTGAAGAATGTAAACTTGCTACTGTTGTGAAATAGCTTTAGAAACAAATAACTCAAAGATGGGCGTGCACGTGGGCGTGCATGTGACGTATTAACACCTGCACCAAAAACGCCATTCCAGATGTCCCGCCCCACTTTAACCCATGGAATGGAGTACTAAAAATGATGCATAAATTATGTTTTTTAACTTTTTCACCTCATCTTGTGCAATACACACCAGTGATGGATACACCAACAGGATTGTCTTTATGTGTTGTTGTTCTCACCATTTAGGTTCAGATTGGTTTGATGTTTGAAGGCGTGCAGTGATGGGAAACAACTCCCCTCAAATGTCTTAAACATAAAGTAACAAGTAAAACTCTACTTCAGTAAAATAATAAAGTATTTGTACTTCATTACTTCCCACCTCTGCCTTTATACTGACTTTATGCTGTCTAGCAGTCCAAAAGCTGCCATGATAGCTTGTGTAACATGGGCTTAATGTATTTACTGTAGAATGCAGTTGGCTAAATCCACAAAGAGCAGGAAAGCTCAGAACCAGCAGGACCACAGGTCAGCTGATCACAGTCTGTCCACAATGAAAACAAATCTACTAAAGAGCACACTACAAAGTATTATGTGACTTTTTTCTAAGTGAGTTATTTCCACCGATGCCTTGCTAAACTGGAGTTCCCCCACCTACCAAATCTCACTTTAACCCCTGACAAAAAATGTGGGAAAGCATAACAGATCCACGTAAAGTACGCTGGCCAATTTTCAAAGACATGAGTAAGAGAGAGACATGACAGCAGATCACCGGTGTCCCCCCAGAGCTGATAATAAGAGGTAAAACATGGCCACTGGCCTTTTTCATAAAAAGGAGGATGATTCATTATGCTTATTTGTGGTTCTTACTTTGCGCTCAGCCGTCTGTGAAATGTGATGAGAAATTTCACACAAGATGAGAGGAGAGCTTTTTAATTGGAAGCCAAAAAGCATTGTGGGTAATATTCTTTTCACTGATACTTAAATGGATTTTACAGAAGTTTAAGAGCAGAAAAACAGGAAGTGAATGAGAAGAGACAGAAGATTTTTTTCTGTTTTAGTCTCTCTGGAAGCTTTCCAGTTTCATGCTGGTTTGGCCTACATAGGAACAAACACTGAGTGCTTCATGAAAAGAAAACACTCCAAAGACTTCAAACACTGGAAAAATAATGTTTTAGACAAAAGGAGGTCAGAGTCAGACACTTTATCATTTCATGAACATCTGTTGGAAAATCCTTCTACTGAATGCTCACTGTCACTTATCTTTGTAATACATCTCTAAGAGTGTTGGTTATTGTTCTGCCCTCTGATTTAAGTAGTAATTGACATGCTGATTATAATTCATTAAAAAAAAACTATGTAGATATACACAGAGTGTAACATTGGTTTACACTCAATTGTTATAAGGATTTGATTTGTGTGCCAACACAGGGAGCTCGAGCTATAGTGTACAGAGGTTTCTTACATTATTACATCATGAGCACATTGCTAAAGAGTTGTCCACCATATTGGATGTGATACAACCACCGTATCGTGGGGCAGCTGACTGGAAATCTGCTGTTTGTTTGTTAACCTTTTCCAAGTTGCTGACTTGCTCCTCTCTCCTGCTCCGCCCCTGGGTGGAGTTTCTCCATTTGAGCAGTCCTTCCGACACCTGCCTTGTATCTGGTAATCAGCTGTGGAGTATATCAGGCCGCAGGTTCTCTGCCAGACCGTTGTTGTCACTATGGTGAACATTAGGCCACCTCTGTTACCTGTTGTTTGTGAGCACCTGATCATGCTAACCGGGTCTGTTCTCACCTCTCCTAGTTACCTGCTCCAAACCTCCACAGAAACCTTGCTTACCTGGAAATCTGTTCACCTGCTGCTTGTAGAAACCTCACCAGCTCTCTGTAATATGTCATAGGAAGGGCTTACAAAGAAGGTGCTGCACCAAAAACCTCCTTGTGATTGCTTTGGAAATGCTCGCTAACTACTATTCCAGTGTAGTAAAATTTGAAAAAGTGCAACACAAACCAGAAATGGGGAAGGTTCACCTTCAAAATAAAAGTTGTGCCTCAGCACTGCAGCCAACATGTTTCAAAAAGCGCAACGTTTACTTTGACAGTAAGCGGTCTCCATTTCTGGTTTGTGTTGCACTTTTCAAGTTCGGTTTCACAACAGCTCGGAGAGTAGCCGGCCAATGTTTGTACTTCCATTCATACCACAACAGAAATATGCTAGTGACCAAAGCAATCACAAGAAGGTTTTTGCCAACCGGTTGACAAATACAAATTTTTCACTAGCGACAGGTGGCTGCCAGATGGTTGCAGACTGGTCTCTGGGCCTGTGTGGCTGGGGCCTTCTTCACTTAATCCTACATTGTCACCACGATTGTCACCCATCCAAAATGGTGGATAAGTTAACATTACATGGTTAATGGTCACGTGTCTGCAATACCTCAGTAGCTACACCCCAAGTGAGCTAAACTGAGTCACTGAACTGGACCTCTCAGTCATGTTTGTGGTGCCTTTTGAAGTATTTTAATTGAATTATCTAACAAGTAATGCTGTTTGCTACAGCCCATCCAGTTTTATTAGTGTGTTACTTTGCACTGATTATCAGGTGTGCATTATACCTCTACAGCTTACGTATTCAGCTTGCTAACCATAGTTAGTAATAGTGTTGCCCTTTACTCTTTTGTCCAAATATTGTCACTTCAGTAAAAAAAAAAAAAAAAACCCTCTATAGCAGTGCAGCTTCCACACTGCTATTGTCTTATACAATATGTATAAGACAGAGCCCCGGCTGAGACTGCATGCTATCTAGGTTAGACCCAAAGCTCAGCGAACTGCTATTAGGTTGCCTTTAATAATAAATGGCTACAAGGACTAAGGTTGAGCATCTAGAAGGGGATGTGAAATACCAAGAAAGGCATTCATCAGCGAGTGCAATCCCTTCAATGCTTATTATCCTCATTAGAATCAAAGAAATAGCTAATGGGAACTTACTTTGAGCATTGAGAGTGGGGTGGAAAAAAGTTGCGTTCGGCTATAATTTATGTCCTGGTGTGGGAAGTTCTTAATGTTAGTGACAGAATTTCAAGTCATGTTTCAAGCTCAACTTATTGCATATTTACCTCTGCTATTTTAGGACAGACAAAACTAAACAACCTCACAGCAGTTTTACTGTTCAGACTAATTGATTACTAAATGATTGATGGACTGTATAGTGTATATAAGTGATGGGTTAGAGAGGTTCTGGCCTGGAGCTGGTGGATGAATAAGAGGAAGCAGAAATAAATCTCGAGAGACACTCTGACCTCCTTTTGCTGCTCCTGTGAAGTACAGAAAGTGGTGATGGAAGAAGTGACAGAGCGATATAGAATTAAAAAGAGTTTCTCACTGCTATGGACCCATAGTCCTCATACATTTAATGTGAAATGCACAGCATCATGTTCACTGAAAATGACAAATTGCTTACCAAAAGAATATTGTAGGATGGGAGAGTTTTTTTTTTTTTTTGTATCTACGTATATCAAAGATTTTCTTTAAAAAATTAAAGTAATATAAATCTTTTTCTTTCTTTTTTTTAAATTACAGCTAATTAAGCTTACCATCCCACCCTGGTGTTCAGATCTGTCAGTGTTGGTCCCTCACCTGTCTCCACTCTTCAGCAAATAGGCTTGTTGTTGTATAATGTCTTATATGACTGTGCTTATCCATAGGGCTGCACCTACCCTGAAAATGGAGTTACACTACCATGCTGCACTGTTTTGAGTAAAATATCTTTTGGGTGCAATAGGCCTTTGTGTTTATGAGTGAATGCAGTCTAAACATAAAGTATCATGTTGGGTTGGACCATTTGTTCGTGTGACCAGCAGGCAAAAAGACTCCTGGTTTTATGGAAGTCTATGGAAAAATATCCCATAGCTCCCTTGATATAAATGCCCTGACAAAACACTGATGTGTTTATGGTCTCAATCAACAGTTTCAAGTCTTATTTAAGACAACTTAATGCTCATTTTGTAAATTAGGGTTACAATTCAAGTCAAAAAGTAAAATAAAACGGAGTGCTTAAGGGCAGATCTATCTTGTGATTGAAAAGGGCACAGTGTCCCTTTGTTTCTCAGTCAGATCTACATCTCTCTTGTCATGTCTGGTTTGAAGACACTGAGATGGTGACAGTGGAAATACTCAGCTCAAACCTTCACAACCAGACCTCCAGAAATAATGGGTGACATCACGGTCACTACATCCATCTTTTAATTACAGTCTATGGTTTCTCACGATAAACGCATAAAAAAAACATATCCTCACCAGTTATCTGTCAAGGCAATGTATCTCATTTAGCAGCATTTCATGCAAAGATGAACTGCAGCACCCCTATTTAATATGCTACTAAATTAAAAAACTTGAAGACTTTAACTTTAGAATTCAAAGTTAATCATGAATTGCTGCTGCTTTCAGAACAGGAAATGCTACTGGAAAGTACCAAACTCACTCTCTCTTAATACCCTGAAAACTCTTTCTTCATTCCTCTTAGAGACCATGGAATGATGGAATCGCTCTGCTCACATCAAACCTCAAACAGCTCCTTTCTTAAGTTTTCACTGAATCACACAGTAATGGCCACCTGTCTGAGTTGACAAGCTATTTGTAGTCAGCATATGATCTCGATCTCAAACAGTCACAGACAAGAAATTATGTTCTGCCCCTTACAGGAACCCTCAGCGAGGAATACATGGAAGATAAAAACAGAGAGAAAAGAGATGAAGCCACGAACCACAGCTATGTGATCAGAAAAAAACAGCTGCTGTTCAAGAGTTTTCCACTTGTTAAGGTATCTTTTGTTCTGATGTAGGTAAGACACAAAAAGACAGAGACAGCCGGGAGGAAAGAAAAAAAAGAAAAGAAAATGTTACTTTATCCAACAAAGTAGACACTTGAAGGCATACCAACACTTTTATTTGTCTCACTAAAAATACTTTTGTTCTGTTATCCAAACTTTTCTTTAATAACCTTAAAATAGCTCTATAGTGCAGTGGTTTACACATTCACCTAACAAGCAAATAATCCCCAGTTTGATCCCTGAGGAGACACAAATCCCTTTGGGGTTGTGTCAGGAAGGGCATTTGGCATAAACAAAATCTGCCAAATTAAAAATAACATGCAGAGCTACCCACTGTGGGGGCCCATTGTGAATACTTGAGCAGCCAAAAGTAGCTTCTTCTTTTCCTCAATACCCTGAAAACTGTCTTTCTTCATTGCTCATAATGGTGCTACAACCTGAGATGAACAACAACACATTAAAGTAATTGTTTTCTGTATGACTTTATCAGTCTTTCACATCATTGTGGAGGAATTCTGGCCCACTCTTCTTCAGTTCATTGAGCACTCATTTATGTACAGCTCTCTTAAGGTCCTGTCGCAGCATTTCAGTCGGATTGAGGTCTGGACTGTTGTGCTGATATGCTGTGTTGAGTTTTTACATTTCATGTCTGTGCATTATGGCCAAACACCTCCACTTTAGTCTCATCTATCCAAAGGACATTGTTCCAGAAGTCTTGTGCTTTGTTCAGATGCAAGAACTTTGCAAGCTTAAGCCGTGCTCCCATGTTCTTTTTAGAGAGAAAAGACTTTCTCTTGGCAATACTTTCAAACAAGCCATACTTCTTCAGTCTTTTTCTAATTATACTGTCATGGACTTTAACATTTAACATGCTAAGTGTCTGAGATTTAATTCCTCGTTGTTTTGCAGTTTCTCTCAGCATTGCACGGTCTGACCTTGAATTTGGTGAATTTGCTGGGATGTCCAGTCCTGGGAAGTTTGGCAACTATCTTTAATGTTTTCTACTTGTGAAGATTCTTTCTGACTGTAAAATGGACTTCAGTTTGTTTGGAAATGGCCTTATAACCTTTCCCAGATTATTTGACAGCAACAGTTGCTTCTGTCTTTCCTTCTCGCTGTTGTCTTTCCTTCTTGGCACACAGCTGAATGCTCCCGACCTGCAAACTGACAAAACTTCTGATCTTATAGAGGTGCTCACACTTGTTGTTGATCACTTAATCAAGTGTATTTGATTATCAGCATGTGGCCGCTACTTACCATCTTAATTCTTATTGAAGGGTGTACTTAGGTTTTCACACACTGCTTCCCCAGAGCAAGAAAAACAAAAAAACAAACAAAAAAGCCCAAAACCCAGGGTCCATGACATCGCCATTTGACTTAAATAATAAATAATGACACGGTCTAATATATTATGTTATGTAGTTCATCTGAGGTTGTATTTACTAATTTTAGGACCTGTTAAGGACCAGATTATTTTCATGTCCTGATATGCAAAACTATAGAATTTAAAGAGGGTGCACATGACAAATAGCCCAGAGGCTACATTAAAGTATGCCTGAAAGAAGGACATCTAATGAATGGGAAAAGACTGAGAGACTGTTGAGATGGTGGCTTTTTTCAAAGTGCGGTCAGGTGCATGGAGAAAAAAGCATGTTTGTTTGTTTGTTTTTTTTCCATTTCTATCCGCCCTGCTTGCAGATAACTAATGAACCTTTGTAACGGAAGTAACTACATAATTGTAACTGTAATGCAATCGCTAAATTTAATACAACAACGCATTACATTACTGCGTTACTGAAAAATATAATGTGGTACAATAATGTGTTACTTTGGAGCGCGTTACATCCAATGCTGCTTGTCAGTGCTTCTGTTAAAGCCTTTTCCTCCTGGCCTCTCTCCCTCAGTAAGCAGACTTTTTGGCACATCTAATGCTCAGACTTGCATAAACATCGAACATAATTTCCACAGTGGGGTGTTTGATCTTTGTCCAAATAGATAATTAGCTGGAGATGCCACAGTACGCCACCCACTGTCTCCTTGTCACACCCATGCTGTGAGGAAATGCTGGCAAAGTTATCCATTTCTACCAGCGGGCCCTGCTCTGTCTGGCATCAGCGATGGGAGGGATCTTGAGAGGTTCTTGAGGGGTTTTGTTGAGAAGCTTTTTAATGGCTCTGCTATTTATATCTATATTTACTCTGCAGGTGATCAGCATATTTTATTTAAATTTAATTCAATTCAGTTTTATTTATATAGCGCCAAATCACAACAACAGTTGCCTCAAGGCGCTTTATATTGTAAGGTAAAGACCCTACAATAATACAGAGAAAACTCCAACAATCAGACGATCCCCTATGAGCAAGCACTTGGCGACAGTGGGAAGGAAAAACTCCCTTTTAACAGGAAGGAACCTCCGGCAGAATCAGGCTCAGGGAGGGGCAGCCATCTGCTGCGACCAGTTAGGGGTGAGGGGAGAAAGACAGGACAAAAGACACTATTTAGGCTCAGTAACAGGCTGGCTGGACAGTTCTCATACTGAATACTCCTTTTCTTCATTGCTGTGTTCTTGTATCTCTAGTTTGGGTGATAAATGGAGGCTGAGTTATCGCAGACCTGTTTATGGAGACCTTTTATGTAATGCTACTTCTACTCCATGAGTACCTGTAAGTGGTCACAAAAATGTGTGAAGTTGATCACATGACGTCATGTGGAATACTGACTGAAGACTGCTCATACCTGTTTTACAGTTGTGGTCAGAAGTTTACATCCACTCATCATGGGCATGAATGTCGGGGTAATTGTGGGCTTAATGATTTCTTAGAACTGTTCTTTTTCCAGGATGGAATAATTGTAAAGCATACATCTGCCTAATATTGTGTTGTTCCCCTTTGCTGCCAAAAAAACCCTGACCCATCAAGGCATGAACTTCACTCGACCCCTGAAGGTGTGCTGTGGTATCTGCACCAAGATGTTAGCAACAGATCCTTTAAGTCCTGTAAGTTGTGAGGTGGGGACTCTATGGATCAGACTTGTTTGTCCAGCACATCCCACAGATGCTCGATTAGATTGAGATCTGGTGAATTTGGAGGCCAAGTCAACGCCTCAAACTCGCTGTTGTGCTCCTCAAACCATTCCTGAACCATTTTTGCTTTGTGGCAGGGAGCATTATCCTGCTGAGAGAGGTCACAGCCATCAGAGAATACTGTTTCCATGAAAGGGTGCACATGGTCTGCAACAGTGCTTAGGTAGGTGGTTTATGTCAAAGTAACATCCACACGGATGACAGGACCCAAGGCAGAACATTGCCCAAAGTATCACACTTCCTCCGCCGGCTCGCCTTCTTCCCACAGTGCATCCTGGTGCTAGGTGTTTCCCAGATAAGTGACGCACACGCACCTGGCCATCCACCTGATGTAAAAGAAAATGTGATTCATCAGACCAGACCACCTTCTTCCATTGCTCCGTGGTCCAGTTCTGATGCTCGCGTGCCCATTGTTG
>VUQS01074363.1:17735-29511 GCA_015108495.1 Heterochromis multidens | reverse complement strand
ACCGAAGATTTCAAATTTTGATTCATCAGTCCATAATACCTTCTTCCAGTCTTCAGTAGTCCAATGGCGGTGTTTCATGGCCCAGGCAAGTCTCTTTGTTCTATTCTGACGTCTTAGCAATGGCTTTCTTGCTGCAACTCGTCCTGTCAAACCTGCAGCTCGAAGTCTTCTCTTCACAGTTGAAACTGAGACTTGCTTACTACGACCACTATTAAGCTGTGCTTGAAGCTGTTGTCCTGTGAGCCGCCTATCACACAAGCTGTTAACTCTCAGAAACTTGTCCTCTGATTCAGTTGTGGCTTTGGGTCTGCCAGACCTCTTCCTGTCAGAGTTTGCCCCAGTTTCTGAGTGCCTTTTGATGGTGAAGGAAACTGTACTCACTGACACCTTGACTTTCTTTGCAATTTCTCCGTAGGAAAGACCTACATTTTTAAGTGTTATGATGGTCTGTCTCTCTTCCATTGTTAATTGCCTTTTTCTCACCATTTTAATGGTGAGACCCCTTAAATGGTGCCACATTTGTAAAGAAGATGCATTTGTGGGTTGAGCAGCAGAGTTGAATGTGTGGGTTGTGCCCACGAAAAACTTGCCAAATCTTCTCTGCCAGTGCCAAACAGCTTATTTATTACTATTGACTTTTGTTTGGTGTCGTTTATCGTATTGGATGATTGAAGTCTAAAGAAACAATTTAACAATTTATTCATTTAACAAACAGGGGCCTCAGTAGCATGTGGAAAAACCATACACAGCCACAGCAGCCTGGCACCTCATCATGCTTCCCACCAGCTTGGTCACACACTGCTGTGGGATGGCATCCCATACTTCAACCAGCATTTGTCGCAAGTCAGCCAATGTGGTTGTGTTGGTCACTCTGGCATGAACAGCATGCCCAAGCTGATCCCACAAGTGTTCAGTGGGGTTGAGGTCAGGACTTCAGGTAGGCCATTTAGTCCTCTTCACTCCCAAATTCTGGAGGTAGTCTCTGATAAACCCCTCTTTGTGGGGGCGAGCATTGTCATTTTGGAGGATAGAGTTCAGTACCAGACTGTGGAGATATGGCATTGCTACTGGTTGCAGAATTCAATCTCAATATCTCTCTGCATTGAGATTGCCTCCAGTGATGACAAGCCTTTTTTTTTCAAGTGCAGGAAATTCCACCCCACATCATCACACTGCCTCCACTAAAAGCTGTTACCCTATCAGTGCAGCAATCAGCTTAGCATTGTCCGTGTCTTCTCCACACTTTAACCCTATGATCCAACTGCCATAGTAGAATCTGGACTTATCATTGAACATAAAGTTCCTCCACATGTTCAGGTTCCAGTGCACATGTTGCAAATGGACCTGACAGTGAAGGGCAGTCATGGCAGGCCTCCTGGCAGCCCTGAGACTGGAGATTGGCTGTGTGCAGTCTGTTCCAGATTGTCTGGGTAGAGAGCGGTCGGCCATATCATCCTGCAAATCTTGACTGCAAATCTGTAGAAGACTGCCTATGGTTCCTAAGTGCTGATAGTGTGAGGAAACGGTCTTCTTGTGGTGTTGTCATCTTGGGACGCCCACTTCACAGCCTGTCTCTGACATCCCCCGTTATATGGAACCTGGCCTTCAATTTGGAGATGGTGCTAGGCCTCACTCCAAATAATGCTGCAACTTGGTTTTGAGGAACACCAGCTTGAAGTTGCCCTGTGGCACGGGCCCTATCCAGATCAGTCAAGCGTGGCATGCTTGGAGCAGACACCAACTGACCACTATACCAGGGTCCATGCTCACTGATGCTGCTAATCAGGCACCTGATTGTCAGCACCTGGGGTACAAGAAGCTCAAAACAAGAGTCAATAGCAGAATAAGCTGTTTGGCACTGGCAGAGAAGATTTGGCAAGTTTTTCATGGGCACAACCCACACATTCAACTCTGCTGCTCAACCCACAAATGCATCTTCCTTAAAAATGTGGCACCATTTAAGGGGAAATAAACAGACTTTCCAACGATATAAGATGCTAAGAAGCATTTTTACAACAAAGAAATAATCGACCAAACACAAATTTCCTTACTTTTTGTAGACATATGTAATACAAATTTTGTAGTATTCATTTTTACTTTTTCATTTTAATTTCTTAGGTGAATCTATTTAACTGTTTGATAGAACATGTTTCTTAAGGAAAAATATAACATGCATGAGATATATTTTTTTATATTCTTGTTTAGGATATGCATAGTTAATGTGGTAGAATCAAACAGAGCTAGAATTATTTTTAAAAACTGATGGTTAATAATAAAAAGGTGAACAAATAATGTTCTGACTGTGTAGAAGGAAGTACAAATATGGCAGCTCTAAAAATCCATTATAATCTCATGTAAAATTGGAAACAACCAGAAAGCATTTGGATTTATTAAAAAAAAAAAAGAAAAACCTGATAGAAAGTTTTGTTTAAAGTGAAGAAGAAATATTTGAGATTTTGAACTTTCTAGGGTCAGCAATTATAGTTACATAGGTGTCATTTACCATGTCAACCCCTTTGAACAAAATATCAGATTTCTTTGAGCTCTGTCCTTCCATTGAAACACAGTGTGGATTCGAATAGCTCTTCAGAGCCTTGTTAAAGTGAGTCAGCTTGAATAGATTGCTCATCACCTCTAAATGTGACTGTGCCTCTGGTTTCCAGCAGAACATTCCTCACTAAGTAGTACTGTGATGGTGTAAAGCATGGCATGAAAACAAAGTGAAAGTATCAGAAGTTAAATTGTCATTCTAAGTGAAGAGGGACTCTTTAAGTGTCAGATCATGACCAGACTGATGTTTTCTCTAAAAGCCTTTATAGATACTGAATGAGTTGTATCTAAATCACAATCAGGAAGGCCACAAGTGACCATGCCATCATCAGCAACTACACTCTACCGCTATTAAATATTTGTGGGGGCACATAGCCAAGCATTCCAGACATCATAAGAAGCTCTCTGGAACATTGTCACATCATGCTGGAGCAACAAGTGTACAATGTCATTAAAGGAAAAAAAGAGTGCATACCAAAACTTTCTGAAACCCATGTATATTTTATTAGTCATTCAAGCCATCAATCAAATTGTTAGACTCATTTCATAATTTGTAATAAAGTTAAGAACTAAGATAACAAAGGTTATTCACTAGTGGCCTCAGACTTTCCACTGAATATACAATAGGCTTATTAAATCCATCACTGCTGTTTTGCCTTGTTAGTGTGAAGACTGGATAACAGGCATGGTTATGATTACTGGGACATGTTTTCCATACCATTATTTTGCAAAGGTGTTTACTGTGTCTTCTCTGCCTCACATTTGCTGTCCCATGGAGATGCAGCTGGTCCCACATTGAGACTCCAGAAGCAGCATCTGTGGGGGAATTCAAAGCTTCTGGATCTGGCAACCTACAAAAGGTACTGCAGTCCAGCGGGGGACATCCTGAGAGGGGGAAGTGGAGTTCAGATAAGCTATTTCTCCTAATCAGCCTCAGGCACAAAGAATAACATTACCATGGAGCAAGCTGTTCTTACCAACTGTCTCTGCAAAAAATTTTGATAAAATTGCACCTCGGTTGTACAACTGCACAGTCATTCTGTTTTTTTCTTGCAAAGTACCACAAAAGATGTGACATTTGGTTTTTTTTTGTTTTTCTTTTTCTCTGTCAGGCTCGTCAACCATTTTAAAGGTTTGGCATTTACAAAACGATAATTTCAGGGGGTAATGGTGAAATAACATTGAAAATGAAATCATGATGAGTATAATTAGAAATCGAAAGACTTGATAAAACATGCTATGCATAAAATTGACCGTATATTTACGATGAAACCACATAAAGCCCTTACTCCAAGACAAATTTATCTTCCTTTGTCAAGATTTCTTCCTGTTTTCCTACATGGGTGTTTTAGTTATTTTCACCGAGGGTGTAAAAGTTGGTGTGTTGCTTCCATTTGATACTCTAATTATGATCAAGGGCAATAAAAAACATCCTTGACTCTATTATGACAAAGATGATTACTTTGAAATTCATATCCTGCCATATCCCACAGCCTAGGCGAAGAAAATCACAAACACAATGACTCATCTACTCCCTTTGACTAAAATGATCACCTACACCCTCAGATGTTTGTGGTAATAGTCTGAAAGAGAAAAATGAACACGGAAGTTTACTGATTGTTTCCTTTGAGCTTGGCTCACCACCTCTCTGAGCTCATCATTCTTTTTGGTCCCTTCTTAGCTCCCCTGTCTAATTAACTGTAATAATGACTAAAGCACTTTAGATGTATTTCTCTCTTCAATGCTGCCCAGAATTCACAATGACTCCACCATACAGTACAGCATTTTATTCATGCATTGATAATCCAGAGCATAAAGAAATCTCTTTTGATCTGCCTTTCAGCTTCATATGAATAAGGTGCCCAAATGTGATTCTTACGAATAAAATTGCCAGAAAATTTCCAAAATAAAAGCACCATATGACCTCAGAGAGTCAGCATTTAAAGCAGATGGCCATAAATATGAACCAAAATCAAGAAGAGCTGGATTGAAGTCATTTCTGCTTGGAATATATGTTAGATTTTTAGAGTAAAATGCATGAGCAGTAATGCAGATGAGGTTCTTTGTAATTAATTGGTTAAAGTGATTACAGTTTCCTCACTGTTTTTCTCTTCTGTTTCTCCTGGGAAAGCACCTGAAGAAAGAAGTCAGTGTGCATTAAGATGGAGGCTATTTAAGAGAAAAATAATAGACCGAGCTGTGAGGAATTTAAAATGATTTTCAGACAAACACAAAATTATTCCAGAAGCCTCTGTGTTTAGCAGCATGAAATAGATCATTTGAAATTCAATTTAAGTACCCCCTACCTATTCATACCCAATTTGCAATGGAAGAAAAAGACTCCACTGTGAATTGGGTGTTTGTATGCATAGGTGTAAATTTATTTTAAGAAGAATACTAGATGTTTTCAGTACCCCAGCAAGGGGTACACACCCTGCAGATGCCAGAGAGTATATGGACAGCCTAATTACAGTACTGTGCAAAAGTTTTGAACCACCCCTTATTGCTTTATATTTTTCTTCCAAGGAGTGAGACTTTCATTTAATTTTTAAGGTAGCTGAGGAATAGTTCTTCAGGTTTTCTGAAGGTCTTTCAAAGTTTTATTTCAAGGTCATTTTCAGTCCAGTCCTTGTATCTGACCATTTTCAGAGGACTGTTTTTTTTTTTTTTTGTTAAGCCACTTAACACTGACCTATGAATCATTCAAGCATAAAAATGGCACCTAACTCAAGGGATGAACCAGTGTTGTGTCGACACAAAACAGACAACTTAGCAAAGAACCAATCTGAAATAGTATCTGTCACAAAAAACACATAATTTGTTCCCATTTCTTTAGTTGAATCTATGAAAAATGCCAAAGATATCAAAGTTTGACAGACATAAAATAGTATTTTTGCACCAACAAGGTGATTCCCAAAGAGCTGATAACCAAGAACTTATCTCGGCTTGGTGTGCAGTGAAACTGGACAAACGGAGGACAAATGGAGAAATGGCAGGCCTAAAAAACTATCCACGTATCCACAGCAGATGAACAGTAGCCATTTTTTAGGAAGGGACACAGGGAGAAAAGGCTAAGGTATGCCAAATTACAAAACAGCTGAACTGAAAAAAGTGTCAAGTGTCTTATGGAGTGATGAATACAAATTTAAAATTTTTGCTTCAAATTGTCATCAATATGTAGAAAGGAGGTCAGGAGAGAGGTATAACAGTGAGTCTACGTCAACTGTAAAACATGGTGGAGGCTCTGTCATGGTTTGGAGCTGCATTTCAGCCAGTGGTGTTGAGGATTTTGTCAAAATTGATGGAATTATGAATGCAGAAAAGGACAATAAGATTTTGATCCACCGTGCAACACCATCTGGAAAGCATCTGATTGGCAATTTTTCAGCATGACAGTGATCCCAAACACACTGCCAAGGCAGTAAAATCATAACTGGACAGAAAAAAAACACAGTGTAACACTATCAGTTATGGATTTTCCTAGCAAAACATAAAGAAGTGAGAGGTGACTCAAGACAAAATAAGAAATGATTACATGGTTGAAAGTAGAAATAAATAAACTGTGGCAATATTCTATTAGAATTTCTTTTTAACAGAAGGAACTGGGAGGGTGGAGGTACAGTGGTTAGCACTGTTGCCTCACAGCAGGAGGGTTGCTGTCCAGCTGGGGCCTTTCTGTGTGAAGTCTGGAGGTTCTCCATGTATCGGCCTTTGTTTTCTCCAGGTGGCCCGGTTTTTTCTCACAGTCCAAAGCATGCATGTAAGGTTAACAAGTGATTCTAAATAGGCTGTAGGTGTGGAAGAAGGTGTAGATGTGGGTGTAAATGGTTGTCTGACTCTCTGTATTAACTCTGTCCAGGTGACCTGTCCAGGATGCAACTGTAGCTGGGTAAACCATTAAGAAAATAGGTGGATACCTGGTTAAAATGTGCATCCACTTATTCCACCTTATGAAGAAACTACTGTAGCAATTTAATCTTTCATTAAAATGGGAATGGGTTTGACTGTTTCAATGTGTTATTTCTTTAGGCTTCATTTCTATTTACAGTAAAAGGATTCCACAAGGAACATTAAAAAAAAAGATCTTTGAGTAACCACACTGCAAACCAAACAGATTCTATTTGTTTGTAGTGGCTGTGATACATTTCAGCTCAGTTCATTGAGCTGTGTTAGCTTTCAGTGAGCTCCAATTAAGGAGTGCTTTGCTATCATTATCACAAAAAGCTTTACAGAAATGTAGTCTTCAACAACATACACTCCCAAATGAAAGTTGGCCTGAGGATTTGGCAGCTAGTCAGATGAGACGCCACACACTTAGTCAGACAACATAAAGGTTAAAATAAAAGGATTGCATTTATTAGCCATTCAATCTATGGCAGCTCTTGAGAACTGCTTTTTGTTGAATAGGAAAATTGTGGGTTAGATGGGACGCAAGGCCAATTATGTCAGGCTGGATAAACCCCATTAGCACAGTGTGTTATGACCTTTTCATTTCTGTCATGCGGCTCTCACACAGAGGGTTGTTGTTCATTTGCCATCCACTTGAGGTCCTCAGTCCATTAGCAGAAACGAGAAGAAAAAAAAAACCCAAAACAAAGGAATGTATTATGTGAAGTTATTATTTTTTTTCTGTCATATTAAATCCAATGCTCCTGGAACACAGGGGTCACCCCTCTCCTAACAGGTGGGGGGTAAGTGCTGTCAAAGCTGTCACCCTGGGTTAAAATATCTCAGCATGATGCTCCACCACAATGTCCAATCTCAGACTAATATCAGCTTTCAAAGCGTCTCCATAACATTTCTGAAGTGCAAGACACCATTGTTTCCAACACTGGGTCCCATCAGCTGTGAGAAAAAGCTAGTCAACAATAAATAAATAAATAAATAAAACGAAGTTCAAAATAAACCACATATGTTTATTTGTTTAAGTAAATTTTAAGATTTGCAGGAAGACAGATATTTTTTAAATATTCCAACCATTTTAAGTAGTGGTTCTTCAATGTGGCAATACCACAGTGTAAAGTGTGACTGTGAGCATGAAAAAAAACTCACTGACCTGCACAATACAAATGCTCACAATCTGCTCTGTTAGTTTCAGAAGAACCACATTTTTGCATGCACTGTCTAAGCCTGAGGGATTTTTTATTATTGGGTATTTTATTGAAGTGGGAGGAAAATGTGTAACTATTTAATTCAACTGGTGTAATAGAAATGCAATGTCTGAGATATTCTGCACATTTTTTCTCCTTTTTTTTTCTTTTGCTTTTTGAACAGCACAGTGATTTCCTCCCCTGGCCTCCTCCACCCACACACACTAGCCTGTGTATTAGCACCATGCTTTTTGCTCAGCTTATTCATGAATCTAATCTTAAAGCAGGCTAGTGATGAAAAGAAAACAACAACAAGTATGAGGTGGGTTTTTGGACTTTGTTGATCATTATTTTTTAGATTATTGTTATTCCAAATAAATGCCCCAATTTTAAAGATGTATTCACAAACAGAAAAGGGAATGGTATGAAAGATAGTCATATATACACACTGTATAATATATACTCACTGGCCACTTTATTAGGTAAATCTGTTCGACTACTTGTTAATGTATATATCTAATCAGTCAATCAAATGGCAGCAAATGCATTTAGTCATGTAGACATGGTCAACATGACCTGCTGAAGTTCAAACTGAGCATCAGAATGGGGAAAAAAAGGTGGTTTAAGTGTCTTTGTATGTGGCATGGTTGTTGGTGCCAGATGGGCTGGTCTAAGTATTTCAGAAACTGCTGATTTTTTGGTATTTTTCCACACAACCATCTCTAGAGTTTACAGAGCATGGTTCAAAAAAGAGAAAAATATCCAGTGAGCAGCAGTTCTCTGGGAGAAAAGGCCTTTTTTATGCCAGAGGCTAGAGGAGAATGGCCAGACTGCTTCAAGTTGACAGGAAGGGAACACTAACTCAAATAACCACTCTTTACAACCGGGACATGCAGAAGAGCATCTCTGAACGCACAACATGTTGAACCTTGGAGCAGATGGGTTACAGCAGCAGAAGACCACACCAGGTGCCACTTCTGTCAGTTAAGAACAGGAAACTAAGGCTACAATTCACACGGGCTCATTAAAATTGGACAATAGCAGATTAGAAAAATTCTGCTTGATCAGATGAGTCTTGATTTTGCTGCATGGTGTTAGATGATAGGGTCAGAATTTGGTGTAAACAACACGAAGCATGGATCCATCCTGCCTCAACAGTTCAGGCCGGTGGTGGTGTAATGGTGTTTGGGATATTTTCTTGGCACATTTTTGGCCCCTCAGTACCAAATGAGCATCTTTTAAACACCACTTACTTGAGTATTGTTGCTGACCATCTCCATCCCTGCTTCCAGCAGCCATGTCAAAAAGCTCAAATCATCTCTAACTGGTTTCTTAAACATGACAATGAGTTCACTGTACTCAAATGGCCCCCACAGTCACCAGATCTCATTACAATAGAGCACCTTTCGGATGTGGTGGAACAGGAGAGTCACATCATGAATGTGCAGAAATCTGCAGCAACTGTGTGATGCTGTCATGTCAATATGGACCAAAATCTTTGAGGAATGTTTCCAGCACCTTGTTGAATCTGTGCCACGAAGAATTAAAGCAGATCTGAAGGCAAAAGTGGGTCTAACCAGGTACTTGTAAGGTATATCTAATGAAGTGGCTGGTGAGCATACGAGTTTAACAATCATATACGTGCACAAAGTATGGATTATTTATTTATATATTTATTTTTAACTTGACATTTCCCATACATGTAAAGTATTACATACATATACGCACTATAATACTTGATATATACATACATATCAAGTATTGTAGTGAGGTATTTGGTCATGGTTTATATATCTTTCTGCACAATGTGCCACCTCTAGCTGTCACCTGCAAGCTTCTTTTTTTTTTAGCACAGTGTCAGATGTCTAGTGGTCCACACGTCAGTGTGGTCACACTTTCCAATAGCCATAGCACAATAACATACACAGGGTAATGGAATACATGCCATTCATCCCCTGTAAAAACGCTACATCAGAATGTGGCAGCTTCTATTATACCTCCTAAGGTTAAAAAAATGAAACAGAAAAGAAATGAGGTATGATTTATTAAATCCCATGCCTCTCATCTAAGAAGAAAGATTCTTGTAGTCCATACTCGTTCAGAGGAACATCAAGCAGAGTAGGGAAACTTAAAATTTGCAGTCTAAAATGCCTCTAAGACAGAAAATCGTGTTACTATGTCTTGGCAGCAGGCAAAAAATAATTACATGTGAGAGGAATACATTTCAACATCAGATTAAAGAGGCTGTTGAGAATAGGAAACAGACCCAGCAGACAGTGAAACAAGATGAGAGACCAATCAGCTAGCCCACACATGCAAAACTATCCTGAAAAATACATCAGCTCTCATATTCTTTGAGAAAAACAGGTATATTAGCCCTGGAAATAATACATGCCTATAATTAGTGGGGCATCTGGTACACAAACAGTGAGCAACTTTAAACTTTTCTTTCCACAGGCTGTTTGCCACATTCGGTACTTGGCTAGTAAAGTAGGGGTGGGGTGCAGGTGGAAGTATCTAGACAGCTGCATTTGCCAGAAAACATGCATTTTCTACAGACTTGCAGCTGCAACCAGTTCTGACTCAGGTCTTATGATAATATACAAATGTCTAATTAGTAAATTTTTAATGTGCTGGTCTTCTGATACAGTATAAACACAGATAGTAGGGCTCTGAACTTTGAGACACAAAATGACAAACGAGTCTCCCGACATTCTTCTCAGAATCAATCATCTTGATGTAAGCTTCCACTGCCCTTTCATATTCAAATGAGGAGGACACTGGAGCGTACAGTATCTGGAAAGCTGTGGAAAGGAGAACCCATTCAGGATATTTAAAGGAGTGATTACCATCTCAGATTAGCTATGTTTGCTCTTTTACTGCATTCCAGTTCTGGGGTTTATTTCACAAGTGTCTGTCAATAGTTTATTGGACATTTTTAACTCTTTAAGTCAGGAAATACCACTTTAACATCTTACATTCATGAGGCGTTTGCATAGTGACTAGTTTCTGGAAAATATCTTAAGCTTCACACTGTTGTAAGGCACAATTAAAGGCAGGGATAAAAACTACAAATAGTTTTTTTCTTCTTTTTTTGTAAACTTTCTGTCAGGGATGGCTGCATGGCAGGCAGAGTAGGACCCAAATGCAGGACTCGGGAAGCACAATCAAAAAAACTCAAACAGCTTTATTGCTGAAAACTTGCAAAACATAACAAAACATGACTCAGAAACAAATCATCCAACCAGAAGTTTCACTTGGGAGAAACACGAGCAGGAACACACACAGCTAGAGGGAGATCGTGACAAAGTGCAAGGCAGACAGAGACAATGTATATACAAGCACGGGATGATGCGGGAACAGGTAACAGGTGGGAACAAGGCTGAGACAAATAACAGACTAATGAGACAGAGGAAGCAAAACTGAACACAATGCACACAGGATGAGAGACTATCAAAATAAAACAGGAAGTGACTGATACTGAGACCAGGATAAAGACACAAGAGCTTGACACAGAGACAGAAGGTGATAACACCAAGACAAGACTGGAAGGAAAGAATGGGAATACAAAAGGGGAAAACATAACCTCTCAACCAAATAGACAGATAACTGGAACATAATCATAACACTATAAACAGAAAGCCAGAATGTAACCAATATAGAAAACAGAACCATGAACCCAACGACAATCAAAAAATACAAAATCAGAGAAACCCA
This sequence comes from Heterochromis multidens, assembly GCA_015108495.1. Taxonomy (NCBI): domain Eukaryota; kingdom Metazoa; phylum Chordata; class Actinopteri; order Cichliformes; family Cichlidae; genus Heterochromis; species Heterochromis multidens. The sequence continues at coordinate 18,154 of VUQS01074363.1, read as the reverse complement.
AAACATCCCAGAAACCCATCACAGGAAGGTCCAATTTAATATCATCCGTCAACTGAACTGTCAAAGAAATATCAGGCAGTTATGATAGTGTTTTCAAAGTAAGTATAATTAAGATAAAAGATTTGTCAATGTGAAACAGTATTTTTTTAGAATGATTGATGTAGCTAACTAGATGTTAGCTAAAATTGTAAGAAAAAGTTTGTGAACCCTTTGGATTAACCAGGATCTCTTGTGTATTTTGATCTTGATCAAAGTCACAATTATAGACTAGCCCAACTGAAACAGTTTTGTTTGCAGGAATATTTCTGTTTTTATTTGATGTTGTCTTCAGGTCATACAACAGCATCTTAGTTGGATTAAGGTCAGGACTTCTTCCAAAACCTGAATTTTTTTTTTTTTTTTTTTTTTTCACTCAACCC
>VUQS01074363.1:0-17715 GCA_015108495.1 Heterochromis multidens | reverse complement strand
TGACACAGAGACAGAAGGTGATAACACCAAGACAAGACTGGAAGGAAAGAATGGGAATACAAAAGGGGAAAAATAACCTCTCAACCAAATGCACAGATAACTGGAACATAACCACAACACTATAAACAGAAAGTCAGAATGTAACCAATACAGAAAACAGAGCCATGAAACCAAAAACAATCAAAATTGCAAAACCAGAGAAACCCAAAACATCCCAGAACTCAAAACCCGGGGTCCAAGACCAAGGACCATGACAATTTCTTTCTTGTTGTTAATTGAAGCTACAGCTAGTAGACACTTAATAACAATGATTGGAAGCAGGGGGGAAACAACTAGTCTGCCTCTGTCCAAAGATAACAAATCACCACACATTCAATCAATAAATAACAAGTAGATTTCCCAAATGCCAAACTAATACTTTAAATAACTGCTTGTCAAACTCTAAAGAGAAAGAGATTATTTACTCTAAAGATTGTATTTGAATCGCAAATTTCAAAACCAATTACAAAGCATTGCAAAGCATCAAATGTGGATTTGTTCATTTTTAAATCGACTGGGGCTGAGCTGGTTTAAATTAACTTCCAGCTATGATAAAAAAAAAAAAAAACAATCTTCCTTTCACAGCCTCTTTTCACTTATTATTTTTACACATGGGGCAGAAGCATGTTTTAAGTACAGGAAGGCATCTGGAAGGTGATTTTTCACAGCAGACATTTTGACTCGTGACTCCAGGGAAAGCACAGGTGTATTGATGTTGCACAAAAACAGGACCTCCCTTAAGTAGATTGTAGTCATTACTAATGCCCCTAGGCTTTTCCCACTGTGACAAGTCAGAATGTCTGCTGTGAAAAAGGTCCATCTGGGAAAGGTCAATGCAGGGCTGAGACACGCCTATCTGGGACAGTCACTGTTTAGTGTGTCGTGACTTTTGGAGTTATTAAAATATCAGCAGTGTGGGAAAGTAAGCTAAAATGCAAGTACCCACAGCCAGATTCATCACTTTTTTATGACCTTTTGAAAATATTTTCGTTAGCATTGCAGCCATTTCTCTCTGTTTTACTGTATTTGAAGTGTGCATGTTGCAACTATGAAGATAATGTTTCTTTATTTGCACGTGGTTTCTTGCATTGCAGTGTGTTAAACTCACTGTGGGTTACTGTTGGCAATATCCACTTCTTGTTCTTTGCCTCTCCATAAAGATATCTCCATGCTGAATATTGCTTAAGGCACTTAACGTAACCTGTATCAACATTTATTCTTCTATATGAGCAGACAGTAGCGGACCATGTAGGAGACAATATTCAGTCATAAGTTCTGACTGTCTCAACTTTATTAAGCCTCTTTCTTTTTTAAATTAAATATTGCTATGACACCATTCTGTGTTGCCAGAATTAACTTGGTGTCACATGATAGTTGTGACATGTAATTAATAATTTCTGACAATGGACTGCTGTGTCAGTTCAGAAAGCCATAACAGCTCAAATTAGATCGATTAAGACCAATCAAAGTGGGCGATTATAGCAGGTAGCATGACAGTTAAGTTCCACCCTGAATATTTGTTCACGCCGTTGTGATCCAAGCACCAAGCACTGGTAGCAGTGCCTGATATCAAACAAAGAAACACATTCATTAACACACCCTGCCTCATTTCAATTTCACTTAGTTCTAGAGAAAAGAAGAAGAAGAAGAAGAAGAAGAAGAAGAAAATTAGTCATTATTAAGTTCCTAGAAAGGTCTTGCAGCTCAGAAAATAATGATCTGGTATTACACTGTCACCCTGTGAAATGACTTATGTGTAGCTTAAATCAATTGAAAAAACATCTTCTATATTACCAATTTTTTTTAATTAATATTAATATTTTTTAGTTTGTCTCTTAAAAAATAATTGGTAGTGACAGAAAATGAACTGTCCGTCTGAAGAATCCATGAAAGAAGACCCAGAGATGCTTCATAGGATTCACTCTTGCTGCTTTCATCTCATTTGTAAAGATAAAAAAAACAGATCACACATAGAGGTCAGCTTGTGTCCCTCGAGGACCTGCACAAACAAACGCAGCACTTTCTATGATACAACCCATAACTGAGTCATGGATTAATCCAAAGCAGCAACCAGGATCTCGTGGGAATTGATTAGCCGAGTGTTGAATCATTTATCAAACACCATCTTACGCCTGCTCTTAGTGTATCGAGGTACACATCTAAAGCTTTTCAGGCAGAAAGAACGTCTTTAATCATGGGTAAACATCTTAATGATTTACTGAACAGGATGTGCATTTTGGCACAAGGCCACTTTCTGAATAAGGGACATCATCCATGACAGGGCTTGTGGAAAGAAAGCCGTGAAAGAAGCACTATGCAGGAAAATCTGGTGTAGAAAGCAAACTAAAAAATTTCAGTGTTGTGTAGATTTAAGACTACTATTTAGAACACATTTACTAAACTTTGTGCGAGCAAAGTGACTGTCCAATCATAGCCTGACATCTGTAACTTGGTGCAAAGACCCGTCAGGTGTCTCTTCATGCTTAAAGTTTATGTGGATCTCTAAAGAGATAGCAGGGTTTTTGTTTTTTTTTCGATTATTAGTAAAGCCAATTCCAAACAAGATAAAAAAAAAAGAGGAATTGTATAATTGTAGTTGCATATTGTAACTGACTGGGTGACATTTTATGTTGAAATAATGTGTTATGAGTGTCACTGTGGTCAGAAGTAGCAAAGTTTAGCATTTTTCCCAAAATGAAAAAGGTACTGTTGCAGTCACTGACATTTCCAGTGTGCCATTGATTAAAAGTCATAATTCTTCTTCAGTAACCTAATAGTTCAAAAATTTTAGCATCAAGTGGTGAAGTACTCGTTATCCAGAATCATGCACATTCTTGATTCATGTTTATTGATTCATCATGCACTTTAAGGCCCCTTCTGGATACACATGTAGGCAAGCATGCATAGGGGTCACTCAGATATGTTGGTGTCTGTGTCTGTGTCTTTTATATTTGTATGTAGTAGGCCTATGCTTACATTTTTTTCTTGGACCACTTTAAGATAAATAAGGAGTAAGTAACTGATGAATGTTAGGGCTGAATTTGGAAGGTGGTAAACATCAGGGCATGAGTGAGAGATGATATGCTTAGGCTGGTTTGGGCCATTGTGGAGGTGAGCATGCTAACAGTATATATCAAAGCATACCTTATTCTTCTGTCTTAACATGTTCAGCAGCTAAGATAGACATCAGAGGCAGCTTATTTCTTTCCATTTCTGTTTTTCTGCACTTGGGCATTTTTGGCCACTATGACCTGTTGAAGTACAAGCATTTATTGACTGCTGACTTAATTTTCCAGCTTCAGGGACAAACAACTTTTGAATGCTGGCACAGCACTTTCTTGACTATTTCTGCAGCTGATTACTGAGAGCCTACACACCCACATTCAGTCTCAATCTTCATCTCTTCCCCAGCCCTCTCACCTCCCGCATCAATCCGTAGTTCACTTAATAATTCATGAGGACATGCAGCATGCCGCCTGTAAAACTGCTAGACACCTTTGATCCTCCTGAAAACTTTTACATCAAGGTCCTACCAACACTGATCCAAGAAAACATGTTTTTTAATGATTCCCATTTGAGAGCTCTCGCCTTTTCCTGTATATCTTTGGTATGGTCTTTGTACAGTACTTTGAAGTTGCCCACAGAAGGCCCAATAAAAACTTGAATATATTTGTACAGCTTTTTTTCCTTCTGTCATTTCCCTTATCTACTTCACCTCCCAGCTTCTAATCCTGCAGCCTATTTTTCAATCATTTGTCTTCTCGTCTATATTTTCTTTCCATTTGATTCATTTTCTCGACAGGGTGGTCAGTCTTTTTCCACTTTTTCCCCCTATGCCTAATTCCTCTCACACCTTCTCAATCACTTCTATTACAGCTTGACAGTCCAATCAGACAGCAGGGTCATGAGGGCGGATGGGCTGTCTATAAGGAATGAGGATCTCTCGCTCTCTCTCTCTCATTCCCTTCCATTGCTCTTTCCACCTACCTTTTTTTTGTCAGGAGTGAATGTATGCCGTCACATAGGCTCTCAAATCAACCCAAAAGATGTTCCACAGACAGACAGCTCTGCTCTTCAGTCAAAAGTTGCCACTTTTTTTCCCCCAACTGAAGATCTATGAAAGATTGGTTCCTTTATCTCCAGTTAGCTTTAGACTCAGCTCTATAAATCCACTGACGGAGCGGCTTTTGATATTGTACGGAGGCTGCAGCCTGGAAGACTCTAGCTGCAATTGCCAGCTGGTTGTTCAAGCCAGGATGACTCAGTAACTGAGAATGACTGTGGAGTATCCTCTTGACGTGTCATTGTGCTTTACACTGCTACTCAGGACATGCATTACTGAAAAAATACATAGAGATACGTCAAATGTGAAATGTGATTTACTCTAAGAGGGTGGAATTTCCTGCAGAATGAGGCACAGCCTGCAGGCCATAACTCTGTCAGCAGGAGGTTGGAAATGTAGAAAATATCAACATGCACATGTGAAAAAGGATTTGCCACACATGCCTCCCCTCATCTAAGGAAAAAAAGACACATCTGCATTTTCAGCTTGAAATTTCTGTAAAGTTGATAAACTGACTTAAACAAATGATGGCACAACCTAATATGCACAAAGTGAAAGTCAAACATTCGGAAAAAAGCTGGTGACTCAGAGTCGACTTGGCAAACTTGGCCATAACAAAAGCATCCGACATCTGCAAGCCCTCTAACATATCATATTTCATTTCTCTAATTCAAGATTAGATGGGGGATGCCTACCCAATGGGTACCCCTATTGGGTAGGCATCCCTTGCTTCTCCCTTCTCCGTTTATTAAAAAGAAAAAAACATCCAATAGACAAAAATAAAAACAGACAAAGTTACAAATAGTGAAGCAGGAATTAACAATATGATACAACAGTAGAGTGCAACATTACCAGAGTGCAAACAGTGTCAGGTGTCACTGATTCAGGAGTCTTAACAGCTTGAGGGAAGAAGCTGTTCAGCATCCTTGTGGCATGTGAGTGGGATGTCATGTAACATCTGCCAGAAGGGAGCAGTTCAAAGAGGTCTTGAGCAGGGTGAGAGGGGTCTCCCAATAATCTCAGAGGCCCTACTCAGACATCTAGAAAAGTAGATGACCTCAGCATCAAGCAGCTGTGCAGTACAACCTCTGGTCCTGTTTAGCGCAGTGCGGTACCGCAGTACCTAAGGTGATGTTGTAAGTGAGGACACTCTCTACAGTGCTTCGGTAAAAGTTGAGGAGAAAGTCAGATTCTGCTCAGCCTTTTAAAAAAGTAGAGGCGTTGTCGTTCTTTGCTGATGACAGTGGAGGTGTGTGCAGACCAGGAGAGGGCCTCAATGATGTTCTCCTTGGTCTGCTGGTGTTGAGGATGAGATTGCTAGTAGAACACCAAGCTGCCAGGTTTAGCAACTCCTCCCTGTATGCAGTTTCATCATTGTTGGTGATCAAACCAATGACTGCTGTGTCGTCTGTGAATCTGAGCATACATCCAACCTTTAAAAGTGCCTCTTGTTTGCAGATTTATAGTGTTAGAAAAATGCATATAAAATGTTAATTTATATTTAATTTTGTACCTTTGGACAGAACCAAACTACTCATATCTCATTACCATGCTAAGGTGCTGGCTGTCACTAGTGAGCCATCATTTTCTTTCTCAAAAAAAAAAAAGAAAAAAACATGTTCAGGCGGATCAATTTTCTAAACAATTAGTAATAATTATGCCTCTTATGACTTAAACTGCCTGAACAGTGTGTAATCTTTAGTGAACTTTCTAGTGAACCATGAAAGAGTTTTAATACCATCTGTGGGCAACACTGCAGATCAAATTTGAAGCGTATCCTGTATTAATTATAGTGTATGTTCTGGTTCGTCTGTACTGGCGGGTGTGAAGCTGAAAAATCAACATGAGCCTGTTTGCTTCAATATTTTCTCTGTTTGCACTTTCTCCTTCTCATACCTCCGAGGCCCCAGTTTAAATTAGGTCTGCTTTATTGTGGTAGACATTGAACCTCACCATCAGTTTTTAAATGATAAGTAATGTGCTAGTAAGAGACAAAATACAGTTGTGGTCAAAAGTTTAAATACACTCATCATGGGCATGAATGTCATGGTAATTTTGGGCTTTTAATGATTCTTTGAACAGTTCGTTTTCCAGGGTGGAATGATTGTACAGCATACATCATTAATGACTTTAAAAAACAAGAATTGGGTCCACAAGTTTAAATTTATTTTGGATTTTCTCTAATCCACACAGGGTCAAAAGTATACATACAGCCCCACTAATATTACGTTAAATGTCCCTTAGCAAGTTGCACCTCAAGTAGACACTTTTGGTAGCCATCAACAAGCTTCTGGCATAATTCTGGCTGGATATTTGACCACTATTCTTGGCAGAATTGGTAGAGTTAATTTAAATTGCTTGGTTTCCTGGCACAGACCTGGCTTTTAAGGATAGTCCACAAATGTTCAATAGGGTTGAGGTCGGGGCTTTCGGAAGACCATTCCAGAAGCTTAATGTTAACCTGCTTTATCCATTCCAAAACCAGTTTTGATGTGTGTTTGGGATCATTGTCCTATTGGAACACCCAACTGTGTCCAGGTTTAAACCATCTAGCTGTTGATTTAAGGTGAAGTTGAAGAATTTGGAGGTAGTCCTCCTTCTTAATTATTCTATTCACGTTGTGCAATGTACCAGTACCACTGGCAGCAAAACAGCCCCAGATCATGATGCTACCACCATGCTTGACAGTTGGCACAGTGTTCTTAGGTTTGAAAGCCTCACCTTTTCTCCAGAAGGCATTTGGCTTGACCGTGTGGACAGCTGCAAATTTCAGTCGAGCGTGAAGGTGTTGATTTTGGAGCAGGGGCTTCTTTCTTGGTGAGCACCCTCTTACTCCATGGTAATGTGAACCTGGCTTCACTGTGGACAGTGACGCTGGTGTTCCAGCAGTTTCCAGTTCATGGCAGGCTTGAGCCTTGGTGGTTCCTGGGTTGTTCCTGAACATCCTAACCAATTTCTTCTCATCTGAGGGTGACAGTTTGGGTCTTCTTCCAGACCTTGGCAAAGTCGTGACACATCAGAATAACTTGCACTTATGCACAATTGTTTCATCCTGGAATCTGCAGTTGTTTAGATATGGCTCATAAAGCTTCCGGATTGGCTTTCCCAAAACCCCAACCTCAACCTTATTGAAAATTTGTGTACCATGTTTAAAAGCCATGTCTGTGTGTGTGTATGTAAACTTTTGATCACAACTGTAAATCAGACAGTTGTTTGTTAGTTAGTTAGTTAGTTGGTTAGTTAGTTAGTTAGTTTGTTTGCAAACTCTGCTACATAATCAGGAATTGAGCAATCAAAATTGCCAAACAGGTACATCTTTGGTACATATCTTTGGTCCGTGGAGGTTCATATCTATATCAAATACTATGATGCCATCATGTTGCCTAGCAACCACCTACTGTACCAAGGAACTAACATAACCCACTTGTATTGTTTATGCACCTACAACACCTTAGAAAGGCATTGCATGATTTTAATTTCATGAAAATATCATCTAAATTATATCCACAAAGCTTTCACTATGCTTAATATAACATCATCATGTTGCATAGCAACCCTGTAACAATGGACCAAAACCACAAACCAAACAATACTGTAATCAGTTATTATCAGAAGTTGAAAACAAACGGTCGAAATGAAGGAGTGCAAAAAGACTTTAAAAGTATGTGAATTTATTGAGAAACCCAGAGAGGACATTCACCAAGGACAATTCACTGTTTCAGAATTTTTAAAGTGATCTGGGTGATCACTTTCTGATCTGGGTGATCACTTTCTGGGTGAACCTGGGTAAAATGAACGGATTCTTCCTTAAATAATGTGCCACCTCTCTGGCAGACTTTGTGTAATCATGCTCAAAGACAAAGAGAAGGCAATGACCAGATACCGCTGCCTCAGTTCTCACTGTGGCAGATACTGTATATAGTGACTGCTTAGGAGAGATGATAATTTCTTTACATAACTTCTAAAACAAGTGAATATTACTTCATAAAATATGAAGCATCTATGAAGAATCCTCTAACAAAACTACAACATACATTTGAAACTCTTTCTTTGACACACATCAGTGACCTGGAACACCACAGTTCATCTGCCAGATGGTCTGTTTGTCTCTCAGCAAGAATATACAAAAACCACCAGATCAAAATTTATAGAACTTCTTGGAGACATGTGGTCTGGCCAAAGGAAGAACCCATAAAACTTTGATGTGGATCATTTTCTTTAAAATTATGGGATTGGACATTGGTCTTGGAGGAGGATGAGTACTTTGAGTGCTGTTCTAGTTAGATCAAAATCTCTCTCAATCTGACTAATATTTCTTTCAGTCTGTTACATTCTATTAAGTACACTCTATGAGAGTGTCAGTTTTTCACACCTATTGTTATGGAGAAAGACATCCGCATACAGCATGCACACACAGAGAGGGGGGCACAGAACCATTATGTGTGATACATTTATCTTTGTGGGAGGCAGCGGTGAAGCAGCATGAACAGAAGGCAGCATAGTCCCCACTCTATCACCCATACTAAAAAGATACGAGCTGAAGAGAGAGAGAGAGTGAGAGAGAGAGAGAGGGAGAGAGCTGAATGAAAAAGAGTATCAAAACTACAGCACTAATGTTAAGGATGGGGAATTGGTCATGGAGAAATTTTCTTTTAAAAAAAAGGGGGGGAAGAAATAAGAAAAACGAAACCATTTCAGTTTTGAGGAAAGGATGATGGTGGTTTCAAAAGAGACAGAGGAGTAAGAGAAACCTGTGTAAACTGAGAAGCACTAGAAAAAGATGAAAAGAAGAGGAGGTGAAGAGAATAAGGGAGCAGTGAGGGGCACTGGTGAGGAGCTGAGCATGAAGCGGGACAAATGAAGATGCCTGCGGTGTGTTGAGAAAAGTTATTAATCCTAGTCTGTGTGATCTCTCTCTTTGAAAAGGTGGCCTGCCACACCATGAATCACACAGTGACGTGTAAAAGTTGGTCCGTTGCTAAAACTGCTGCTTAAACAGCTAACACATATGAAACATACGTATGACATTGTATGAGATTCTTAATGATGAGAGATCAGGTCTGGACTTTGGGGTCACTGTGCCCATATGTCTAGGAGGAGTGGAGCCGGTAGTGAAATAGTCAGAAATAACGTGAAATGCTGGACAGACCTGTTTTGTTAATTCACAACCTTGAGAAGTTTTCCAAGAACGGTCTCCCAATTTAGAAAATTTGAAGTGAGTAGGTTATCTTCAAAACATTTTTAGAAGATTGTTGTGGAGAACCTCAGTGGCATTGTTCCAGATGTGAGTGAGACTTACACTTAGAAGCAAAAGCTTTTGGACATTGTTGGACTGTCTTAGCTGAGGCATCTTTGTGCCATTTGGAAGCTGGGGACAGTGCAAGTGGAAATCAGGGTATCATACTTAGCCTCGTATGCAATGCTTGTCCCAGAGTGCTGTAAAGGAGGCTGTTCTCATCAGCTTTTAACTTTCAGACTGAGCTGCAGCCAGTACATTTAACAAACAGGTTTGCTCTCTTAGTAACTTACACAGTGTAGTGTCACTAAAATCACTTTACACAACAATTATAGCTTGCTGTCTTCCTGGCTACAGTTGGATAAAGACATCATGTTTTAACAATGTTTCGCTATGCAGCAGGTGCTTTGAAAGGCTGGCTTTTTGAGCTGGCATTCTGTCTTAGCCAAATCATGTGCATAAATTCATCAAAACTTGCAAGCTGTCTGAAGTCAACGATTTGAATCTTGGTAATTGTAAAACATGGCCTTGAAATAGATTTTCTTTCCTTCTTTGGCTACAAAAGGGCTTCACACAGCTGAGCTCTGAGCTTGCAGGCCTTCTTTTTGGAACCCAGGAGTCTGGTCTACAGAAGCACACAGGCTATTTTGCCTGAGGCCTGACGTCAGTGGGTTTTCAAGACAAAACATGTGTGAAAGAAGCACAATTTATCTGCAAGATGTCAGCCCATCATTGCGTGGTTTCTGCAAAATTATTTTCTTGCTGTTGCAGTTCTTTCTTTCTGGGAAATTAGTGATATTTTTTAAGTGGTGAAAAGGAGAAAAAGAGGCAAGCTCAGCTGAATAGAACAGTACTTAAAGGTGGGTGCAGCTTTGTAGGTTTACCTCAGAAAAAAATACCATCAAAAAAAAAAAAAACTCTAGAGTGTTACATTTATATTCTTTATACGTGAGTTTAGGTCTAAGAGGTTTTTGTTCAACACTTCATTTCTCACCACAAAAGCCCTAAAAGATTCAAAGCCTTCCTGACTACTCTTGCCACACACATATAATTTTCATCCTGTGGTTTCGGAGGATCAAGAGAAATTTCAATATTGGTTTAGAGATTATAAATTGGAGAGGAGAAATGGGCACATTGTGAAATGGTCCTTACTATCAGTCAAAGAAACACTAGTGCCGTCATTAAATGAAAACTGGCAAATTCTAGCTCTGTCTTCAGAGGATTCTCATTAAAATCCTCTTATCATAGTGAAGAGTTTCAGCTTCAGTGGAGCAGCGGCTCACATGATAATGACTTCAGTGACATTGCAGCCATTCTGTGCATATTAAAATGTCCATCTATAAAGGTAATTTTAAATAGCTCTGAATATTCAGCTTCACTTAGTGGTTTCATAAATCCCACATAAACAAAACCAAAAAGGGAGAGAATGGAATACAATAAAGAAATTAAAAAAAAAACTTGGAAAGTTTTAGCATCGATCATAAAATTTAGCTACAGATTTTCCTCTGAAGTGTTGGTGCCCAGGAGAGAAGTCTACATGAGGTGAAAATAGATTTTTAAATGTTAACGAAATCACCTGAAGTGGTGAAGAATCTTTAAGGCTGAAGTTAAAGAGAGCTGCCTACTGGTGCCAGCGCCCTCTGAAAATGTGCTAATGTTAGCTAGAAAAGCCACCGAGGAACACTGCTAAGATTATTGTCAGTAGCATCAAAGCAAAGGAGCAGCATAATGATGATTGTTTAAAAAGTGATTAATAACACAGTACAATGACCACTGAACCAAGACATATTTTATATTTTTGTTGTCATTAACTCAAAATTGTTTATAGCCTAGTCTTTACTTATGTGTGCTAACATGAGGAATTATTGTTGAAAGCATTCCATAAACTGCAGCAATGCCACATTCAAGTGTGTTATACAGTACTGTGCAAAAGACTTGAGCCACCCCTCATTTATTTATATTTTGCTACGAAAATGGGAAATAGGTGGAGTGATTTATTATGTGCAAACATACATGGAAATACAGTAGCTATTTAAGTCAAAAACAGAATCTGTACAATTCTTGAAAGTCAGTATTTGGTATGACCACCTTTATTCTTCAACACAGCCTGAACTCTCTTAGGTTTCTTGAAGGGCATTCAAAGCTCTTCTTTGGATGTTGGCTGCCTTTTGTTCCATTCTCAGTCAAGATGATCACACACTGCTTCAATAATGTTGAGGTCCGGGCTCTGGGGAGGCCAATCCATGACTGACATTGTGTGTTTTTCTATTCAGGTATGCTTTTACTGCACTGGAAGTGAATTTGGGATCATTTTCACACTGAAAAATGAAGCCATTGCCAATCAGAAGCTTTCCAGATGGTATTGCATGGTGGATCTTCTCTGCATTCATAATTCCATCAGTTCCAACAAGATGCCCAACACCACTGGCTTAAATGCAGCCCGAAACCATGACAGAGCCTCCACCGTGTTTTACAGATAGCTGTAGACACTCACTGTTGTACCTCTCTCCTGACCTCCTCTGTACATATTGATGACTGATTTTCAGTCCAGTTCTTGTGTAATTTGGCATACCTCAGTCTTTTCTCCCTGTTTCCCTTCCGTAAGAATGGCTTCTTGATAGCCACTCTTCCACTGAGACCATTTCTGATGAGGCTTCATTTAACAGCGGATAGATCAACTGAAGGGCTAGAGACATCTCTCAGGTCCTGTGTCAGGTCTTTGCTGAAGTTTCAGGTCCTTTCTTAAAGACATGACTTTCAGATACTGTTTGTAGTTTTATTTAGGCCTGTGGCGTCTTCTTTTGTCCTCTACTTATCCATCCATCCATCCATCCATCCATTCTCTTCCGCTTATCCAATTCAGGGTCGCGGGAGCCTATCCCAGCTGCCATAGGGCGAGAGGCAGGGTACACCCTGGACAGGTCGCCAGTCTGTCGCAGGGCTAACACAGAGAGACAGACAACCATTCACGCTCACATTCACACCTATGGGCAATTTAGAATCACCAATTAACCTAACCCCACTAACTACATGTCTTTGGACTATCTATCTATCTATCTATCTATCTATATATATATACATATATATACATATATATATATATATATATATATATATATATATATATATGCTCTTTTACTCTTTTACGTTTTAAGAAACTTGTATAGTTTTTTTTTCTAGATGAAGATATTTTCTTTAACAGTAAAAGCAATTGTGAAAGTGATGATAGCAGATAGCAGCATTATAGTGAGTGATGTATGGTAGCAGGAGATAAAAATCACAGATTTGTCAGTCTGCCAAGACACAATGTCATATTGCATATGAATATCACTCTTGAATAATGTGTCCTATTACTGCTGACATAATTTAAATATTTAAACTCTGATGCAGTTTCTCATAGGCTTTGGGTAATATCCATCTTTTTCTCATCGCCAGCCTAGTCTTTTACACATGAATATATATATACATCGAAAGAGTTTCTGGTCCCTGTAATCATTCAGCCAGTTCACTCTGGCCATAAAGAGCTTTCGTCATTCAGTTCTAATGGAAGAGATAGAGGTCAGTATCCACAGTCCTGGTCCGTGCTCTGTCACAAGAGGCTAACATAAGGCTGCAGATAAATCAAGTAGGTACATAATCTTGCAAAATAGTTTTGTTATGAAATTCCCTCTTTGTGCCTACTATGCATAAAATAGGGTTGAAAAAACGAGGAGGAAATTTTATAGTGAAAGCTTTGTAACATCGTCCTCCTCATATGTCTAACTTAGCCTGCTGAAGCCTCATATTAGCTGTGTGTAAACTGAAGAATTCATTTTTTAACATAACTGTGGATTTTCTACCCCTTTAGCAGAAATTGGTGTTTTCATAGGCAAAACTGAGCTGGAGAATAATTACAGCTACCAAATGAACACTATTGTGATATGACCTGGTAACAGCTTTCTTTAATTTCCTTAGCGGGATTATTGAGCATGCATCAAGACACCTGGTAACAATATTAAACCCTTACCATGAGTGGTATAGCAGCATATTTTAATATGTATTTTGGGTTGGGAAGGTGTGTTTTTATCATCTAAGTATAGAAGGTTGATGTCTGACTCCATTATTTTCACCATTTGTTCTGCTATTTAAGAAAGTATGCCTTTATCTAAAGACAGTATACATTTCTGCAAGGCCTAGAGCATAAAGATTGCAGAACAAAGAGGTGTGCCTTACAAGGAATATATTATATAAAATAAATCTGTTCAGGAGATAATGGGGGGAAAAAACTCAAACATTAGTGTAGGAATCAACCCAAACAGTGTCATCTTGTATCTAAATTATGCTTTATAACCAGTGAGTCTGTGCCAGCAAAGTTTTATGTCCATATAAATCAGACTGAAAGAAGTAATTGTTATATTTTGCCATAAAGGATCATAAAAGATTGATACTTTTCTCACTTTAAATCATGATTTGTGCCTTCCTATGTCTGTAAGTCAGCGAGTTTACAGAAGAACTCTATCTAGCCACTTTTCATGAAACTTTGTGAAGCTTTTGAAAAGACAGACCTCATTAAATTATGGTGTAGAGCCAGATCATTCTGAATCATGAAATTACAAGATGGGGCTCTGACCTTGATGGACGATGTGCTCTCAGGAAAAAGAAAAAAAAAAAAAAAATCTCAGAAACCTGTATAAAAATGTTTTTAGGACTGAATAAACCAAAAAATGACTGATGTGTGATAGCCTGCCTTTATTTTCCAAGTGCATTTCTAGTAGAGTACCTTTTAAAATGCAATAAATTTGAAAAAATCCATCCATATTACAAATAAAGACAAAATATTTCCCCATGTATTTTATTAAACAACACTTATGTACAAATTTCATCACAGACATTTAAAATAATACATCTCAATATAGTGTAAATGGCTTTGGGTGCATCTAGTACAAATATCCAACTCCACTATGACACTAAGTATTCACACAACGACAAGTAACCACACTTGTAAAAATCAAGATTTTTTTTAATTCAAATCTTCCTTGATTACTCATATAACTTATTAAGTTACACATTTCATCATTATTTCTTTAAAGACTGTGGTCCGAATGCAGAACACCTGTAAAGTGAAGCTTCAAACCCTCTAGACTCAAAGTACAATCATGCAGTTCCCTGAGAGGTTTACACCTTACCTACTTTGGCAGCCAGTTCTAGGTCAGAGGTAAGGAAGCATGGTCAGTGTATATGCTTTACTGTTTTTACCATACAGTCTCCTGCCAAAGAGTTTCCTAGGTGTTCCTGGACCTATCCGAGGATTATAAAAGAGCCTCCATCCTCCAGGTCCTCCTCTGGTCATAGGCAGTCCCTGCACAATGCCACCTGGCCGTTACGATAGTCCCTACAGGGGCAAAGGCGTTGGTATTTGGCACTGGAGCCAGCACAGCTGAACAGCAGAGGGTCCTGCTGCAGGCCACATTCAGCATGCTCTGCTGAGAATGCAGGGAAGAGGTGGTTCTTCTCTGACTCCACTCCTTCACACTGGAAGTCCAGCCTGGGAACAAAGACAAAAGATGAGGACACAGTTTACAGTGTAGTAAAAAGATTCATTTATCTTACAGATAAAACTATACTGTAAACCACTGTGCTAGTGATGCCTCAAGTGTGGATGTCCTGCAAAGATCCCACAAAGAGCAATACTTGCAATCCTGGAACAGATGAAAGAAAAACAAGGGGGGGAAAAGACAACTGCCCTCAAAAAAATAACACGTGGATGTTTCACAACATTCCTGTGGAAATGTCCTGTGGACAGATAAGACAAAAGTTGAACACCATCAAGTGTGAAGCATGTTGACTGAAGCATACATGATTCATGTCACAATGACCCAAAACAAGACAAGAAAGTGGGTGAAGATGAAGAAATTTAATGTTTTGAAATGGCTAAGTAGGAATCCTGACCTTAAACCAAAACAAGGTGATTATGGGGCGGCTGTGGCTCAGAGGGTAGAGCAAGTCTGCATGCCTTGGGCAAAATACTGAACCCCGAATTGCTCCTGAAGCATTCATCGGAATGTGTGCGTGTGTGAATGTTAGATAGAAAGCACTTAGACGTAGAAAAAAGTGCTTGTGTGAATAGGTGAATGAGACATGTTGTATAAAGTGCTTTGAGTGCTTGAGTAGAAAAGTGCTATATAAGCCTGAAGAGGCTAATATATCAGTACACCTGAGAAATATTGAAAGTTTTGTTGCAGGAATGGTCCAAATTCCCTAAGCATTGACGTGCAGTCTGTGAGCAGATATGAAACACCTGATGAAGGTTGCTGCTGATAAAGAAGGCTCAACATACCACTAGATTCATGAGTTCACTTATTTTTTCCAGCCTGTACTGTAAATGATTACTCAGTGTGCTCAATAAAGACATGAAACATCTAAACAGACTGTGTCTGAAGATCAGACCACATTCTATGAGTAATGAATCCCTTTCTTCTTGACAATTTATACATAAAAACCCACTATTAAAACTCTTTAATATGTTTACTATAACTGTGGTTCAGAATCACAGGAGGGTGAAAGGAAAGATAACAGAGGAATGGGTGAGCCAGTTGCTACATCAGTACTTTGTACAACCCGAATTATGGAAAAGTTGGGACGTTCTTTAAATTTGAACAAAATGAAAACCAAAGGACTTCCAAATCACATGAGCCAATATTTTATTCTCAACAGAACATAGATAACATGACAAATGTTTAAACTGAAAATTTTTTACAATTTTATGCACAAAATGAGCTCATTTCAAATGTGATGCTTACTACAGTTCTCAAAATAGTTGGGACAAGGGCATGTTTACCATGGTGTAGCATCTCCTCTTCTTTTCAGAACAGTCTGAAGACGTCTGGGCATCGAGGTTATGAGTTTCTGGAGATTTGGTGTTGGAATTTGGTCCCATTTAGTAATGTCATTGACACAATCATGCCGATGAGTGATGCAGTGTCGTCTGAGGGCCTGAAGACCACGGGCATCCAATAAGGGTCTTCGACCCTGTCCCTTACGCACAAAGATATTTCCAGTTTCTCTGAATCTTTTGATGATGTTATGCACTGTAGATGATTAGAGTTGCAAAGCCTTTGCAATTTGACGTTTAGGAACATTAGTTTTGTAGTATTCCACAATCTTTTTACGCACTCTTTCACAGATTGGAGAGCCTCTGCTCATCTTTACTTCTGAGAGACTCTGCTTCTCTAATATCCCTTTTATAGCTAATCATGTTACAGACCTGATATCAGCTAACTTAATTAGTTGCTAGATGTTCTCCCAGCTGAATCTTTTTGGACTTTCTTACTTTTTCAGCCATTTATTGCCCCCGTGCCAACTGGGTTTGGTTTTGGTTTTCATTTTGTTCAAATTTAAAGAACGTCCCAACTTTTCCGGAATTCGGGTTGTAGCTTGCATATTACATTAGTTAAGGTTTGGATGTACGTATGTAAGACAATTTTTTTCTTATTCTTTCAGCTGCATCCTTGGTGGTATTTAACAGTCTGAACGCAGATGAAAAAAGAAATATAAAAACCAAACTGACACATAATGCAAACTTGCTAAAAGGTCCACATGTACATATAGGTGTCCTGTTTTAGGATCATACATTATATTGACAAAAATATTGGGACAAACCTATTATAAGTTAACTACAGGAGGACGTGGCTGGGTAGATGGAGGTCTGTTCAGACTGCTGCCACTGCTACCTGGACTTGAATAAGTGACAGAAAATGGATGGATGGAATCCCAAAATCTCTAGAGTATAAAAAATTATGGATGCAAACTTTTTTAATTGTTAATTTTTGTTATTTTTCTATTCTATTTCATGTTATTTCATTTTTTAACATTTGAATGTCAGGTTATAATCAGTTTGTGTAGCTAATATAAGTAAGAAAAACTTTTATATAGCACCTTTCAAGATAAATATCAGAAACTGCTTCACAACAAAAATGCTAGAAAAAAAATAAAAACAAAAGTTACCATCCATCCATCCATCCATTTTCTTCCGCTTATCCGGGGCCGGGTCGCGGGGGCAGCAGCCCAAGCAGAGAAACCCAGACCTCCCTCACCCCAGCCACCTCCTCTAGCTTATCCGGGGGAACACCGAGGCGTTCCCAGGCCAGCCGAGAGATATAATCTCTCCAGCGTGTCCTGGGCCTGCCCCGGGGCCTCCTCCCGGTGGGACATGCCCGGAAAACCTCCCCCAGAAGGCGTCCAGGAGGCATCCTCGTCAGATGCCCGAACCATCTCAACTGGCTCCTTTCGATGTGGAGGAGTAGCGGCTCTACTCTGAGCCCCTCCCGGATGGCTGAGCTCCTCACCCTATCTCTAAGGGAGAGGCCAGCCACCCGTCGGAGAAAGCTCATTTCTGCCG
>VUQS01074362.1:0-15011 GCA_015108495.1 Heterochromis multidens | reverse complement strand
GACAGCCCCAAAACATCACTGCTCTAGAGGAGATCTGCATGGAGGAATGGGCCAAAATACCAGCAACAGTGTGTGAAAACCTTGTGAAGACTTACAGAAAACGTTTGACCTCTGTCATTGCCAACAAAGGGTATATAACAAAGTACTGAGATTAACTTTTGTTATTGACCAAATACTTATTTTCCACCATAATTTGCAAATAAATTCTTTAAAAATCAGACAATGTGATTTTCTGGATTTTTTTTTCTCATTTTGTCTCTCATAGTTGAGGTATACCTATGATGAAAATTACAGGCCTCTCTCATCTTTTTAAGTGGGAGAACTTGCACAATTGGTGGCTGACTAAATACTTTTTTGCCCCACTGTATTACTGAATATCAATTCACTGTAATTCACTGGTAATAGGCCAGTATCAGCCTATTGATATATCAGTGAGGCTTTAATGGACATAAACTTTTATGGTGGAATCACATTTTATCCACTTTTTTAAAGCTCTGTTTTGTCTCCATTGACTTCTCAGAAATGTACAGTCATGTCAAAAAAGAAAGTATACCCTCTTTTAATTCTAATGTTTTACATATCAGGATATAATAAAAACTCTTCCTTACCAGGTTCTGAAATTATTTAAATACAACCTCAAACAGCAGCACATGACATATTACACTGTGTCATTATATATTTTATTTTAGTAACTCTAATTTTATCACAAATGGTACAAATCAATCCTGGAGCTTGAAGTTATTTTGTTCAGCAAGCAGGCTGAAGATGAGGAATAGAGGAACAAACACCAAAATATATTTTTCACTTCAGCTGGATACAAAATTAGTATTGTCTGCTGTCTATGTAAGGTTGTCTTTTCAGTGTTTATCTTTTCTTTACAAAACACTAAAGGCTCACTCTAATACAAAAATAAAAATAGTATTCAGGTGATTGGTGCTTTCTATCACTGGTGGTATGAAAAATGGGAAAAAAGGCAGTTAATGCTAAGTGTGTTCACATACCGGTTGTGGGGGGAAGCTCCCTACAAAGCCAATCAGACTGAATTTATTTTACAGCATAGCCTACGATGTGCGGTTTAATTACAAAGATGAACGGTGCCTCAATCTGTCTTAGTTTGAGATCAGAGAATCCGGCCTCCTCCACATATTTCCATGTTTCCCGGATGACCTCACATCCATCACCGAAGTAGTACCAGAAAGGCTGGAGAACGTGCTGAAAGAAGTACGTCCAAGTCGACGGGTCACCAACTACGTGCTCTAAGAAGAAGAAGGCTCCACCCTGTAACACAAAGATTTTCCATATAAATTACAAAACCTTTCAACTCCAGATTTGGTTATTTTTTCCTGCGGAAAAATTGGGCTTCCATATTTTCCTCATATTTTATAACATATGCACATTCATTACCCATTTACTACTACTACTACTACTACTACTACTACATTCACTTGCAGTATTTACATACAGGTAGGTTTGGATAGCTTTTTTCCCTTAATAAATGAAATCATCATTTAAAAACTGCATTTTGTATTTACTCAGGTTATCTTTGTCTAATCTTAAAATTTGTTTGATACTCTGAAACAAGTGTGGGGTCAAATTTGCATACACAATGATTTCTTGTAATGTAAAAAATCTTTCTGCCAGTATTAAGCCCTCTGAAATGTTTACGCAGGATTTTTATAAAGAGGAGTTTTAGCCTACCATTTAAGAACTTCTAACCAGTGTTTATGGCTTTAGAGGCAGCTGCAATAATTATTTGATCATATTTGGACTTTAATTTCCTACTCGCCATCTGTAACTTCACATTTTCAGTCTGCTATTCACACAGGAAATCTAAATGGTAAAAAGTTATAGTTAGCTGGTGTGCAAAAAAGTGATTTCCGATGTTTCTATGCGGGTTTTTTTTTAATGTGTAATATGTTTGCTTACATTGGTAAATAGACTGTAGTCAACAGGATTTATGAAGGGGTTATATATAAAATAATGACCCGTTTTGTAAGTATCTTTATGACTCTGCGTTACTGTACCTATATTATAATCAATCCAGTCCTTTTAGCCACTTAGAATATCTTTACAGAACTGTGATGTTATATTTGTTGCAATTTCTGCTGCTCTCTTGGCCAGATCACTTTTTTATGTTTTTAATGTCAATTAGACTTTTTACCTGGATAAATAAAGGATATGTAAAAGTCACTTTGCCAAAAGCTGACTGCAGCTTCCACCTTATGACAGGAATGTTCTGTCTGGCTCAGAATGACTTGATATTATTCATAAGAGATATGTGTGACAGATTATAGGCCAACAAGTCATTTACAACAGTTTAAATACTGGAAATCATTTTTTGGCAAATACCAGAAACCACTTTTCGGGCTCAAATTGGGGTATAAAAAGGTGAATTCAGTTTGCTATTTGCCAAATAAATAAAAATATAGTTTTTAAGTTTTAAACACGTTTTTGACAGATTTCTAAAATATTTCTTTCTTTTATGACAGGTAATCTAATACATTTGTTAAGCACTGTATATGTTGTAAAATCATATACAAAATGATCATAAACTTAGAGTTAACACTGCAGTAATTTTCTTGGTGTTTTCTTAGTGACTTATCAATTTCTAATGGTTAATACAGAACCACAGCTAAAGACAGTAAAGTCCACCATGTGAAACTGGCAGATTAACTACTTAATCACGATCACGTGTTCTAAAACTAACATTTGTTAAAGCGGTAGATAACGCTTGACCATTACGACATACATGAAAATACATGAACTCCAGACAATGTCAGATTCTTAGGATATGAAGTAACTGGAAAAAAAAACATACTGTCAATATATTATCGGAACAGCAGCACCAATAATATGCAGGGCATGGCTGCCAATCAGTGTTTTATATGAACTAAATTCAATCTGAAGTAATGGCTGTCAAAACCACTTACTGGTCGCAGTATGCGGTATGTCTCCCGCAGGGTTTGGGAGACACTGTTGACAGAGCAGAGCACCAGGGTGCAGACAACTGCGTCTACCGAGTCATCCTCCACTGACCTCAGGTCCTCCCCAGATGCCACAAAAAATCTCTCATATGTCAGGTGTTTATTCTCGGCCATACTTTTTGTCAGATATTTCTGAAAGTGCGGGTTCGGGTCGGTGCAGATCACTTTGCTACCAGGCGGATAAAACTCAAAATTTGCACCTGTGCCACAGCCAATTTCCAAAATTGTGAGCTGCCCGCCAGGTTTCTTGAACTCTGGCAAACTTCGAAATAGATCCTTCTTTTTATCGTGCATCTTCTTATTGTACGATTTCGACATCCGATACAGAAAAATCGGGAAGACACGTTTGTATACTTCGTACAGACCGACGGCGTGGATCAAGTGAAGCGGAATGCATAATATATTGACTACTGAGCTAAAAAATCTCATTAGAATAGTCATTTTTGCAGAGCCCAACTGTGGCGCAGCCTACGGATGTCAACAACAGTCAGCGACTGTGACAGAGGGGGCTGGATCGTGAGACACGAGGTCAGATGGGAAGTGTGGTGCAAATTTCAAAATAAAAGTCTACCTCAGTAAAACCACAGCTAACCAGAAGAAAATGTAAAGAGCGAAAAGAAACAGAAAGAAAACTGGTGAATGACATCAATACGTGTTGTAAAAACACTTCAGTATCAGATACCCATAAAGAAGAACTTATAATCTTTAAATTAAGGAAATTGATACCGCTATAAAGAAAATGGCTTGATCATTTAAGGCCAAGTACATGACGTAATGTTGATTATACAATATTTACTCATGCTCTAGCTAATAGACTTAAATCTGGTATCGATAAAATAATTAGTAAGACACAGTCTGGCTTATTTGTCATTTCCTTTATTTCCCAAAATGAAAGAAGTTAATTTTATGACAATTAATGATATTTATTATATGTTTGCTAAATATTTGAGATTGATCTTTGAGTTGGACAGTAATACCTGCATTTTTTGTAACAAACAAACAAACAAACAAAACAGGAACATCTTTACACGCTGTATCGTTCAGTCCTTTTGGGACAGTGTTCAAAAATGGTTGGCTTCGAAGAATGTAATACCTGTGTTAGAATATCATATGATTAAGTTTGGTGTTTTTATGGAGTTTTGATTATTGGAAAGTTTTATATTCATAAGTGTAGTTTTTTTAAGGTTGCTCCAACTTTTCTTGCCTTTAAAACTGATATAAAAAATGTTCTATCAGCCTGTTAAATGACTGGAAAAGAAAAATGCCTTAAAACTTTCAGACGTACTAGCATTATATATGGAATAAGCCCCAGTAAGGGAGAGCGTGTCAGCATTCCTGTGGTGTGACCTGGGACACACCACATGGATGCCAACACACTCTCCCGCCAGCTCTGTCACCCAGATGGTTGCTTCTACTGTGAGAAACAGGAGTCATCCAGCCAGGAGCTTACTGCTGTGGATGCAGTGAAGTGGAGGTACAAACAGGAGGATGATGTCTTTGATGCTGACATCAAATCGGTGCTCGTGTGCTCAGCGGCCCCAGTGGGAGGAGATTACCATGTTGTCTCGTGCTCCAAAGGGACTCTGCTCTGTGTTTGATTCTTTACATCAGTGCAATGGAGTGCTGCAAAGGGGCTGGACAGAACCAGCCACAGGCAAAAAGAGATGGCAGTTGCTGGTACCACGGGTCCTGCGTAAGACGGTGCTCCAGCCGATGCCCATCCTTAACAGTTTCCTGCTGGGTAACCCACGGAGAAGGCGGGGACCGACGGCCTTGGCCCTTTCTCCCACACTACGAGGGAGAACCGCTATGTCCTCAGAGCTATGGACTATTTCACTAATTACATCAGGGATTGGCCCTGAGCCCCTTCTTGTTTGCGATGGTGATGGACAGGTTGACAGAAAAGGTCAGGCAGGACTCTCCGTGGACTATATCTTCACAGATGACATTGTGATCTGTAGTGAGAGTAGGGAGCAGGTGGAAGAGAACCTGGAGAGGTGGAGGCACGCTCTGGAGAGAAGAGGAATGAAAGTTAATAGAAGCAAGACAGAATACATGTGTGTGAATGAGAGGGGGACAGGTTAACAGTGAAGCTGCAAGGAGCAGAGATAGTGAAGGTGGGCAAGTTTAAATACCTGGAGTCAACCATCCAAAGCAATGGACAGTGCACAAGAAGAGGTTAAGAAGAGAGTGCAGACAGGGTGGAGCAGGTGGAGACAAGTGTCAGGGGTGATTTGTGACAGAAGGACAGCAGCAAGAGTGAAAGGGAAGGTTTATAAGACGGTAGTGAGACCTGCTATGATGTACGGTTTGGAGATGGTGGCACTGACAAAAAGAAAGGAGGCAGAGCTGGAGTTGAAGATGTTAAGATTTTTGTTAAGATTTTTGTTGAGAGTGACCAGAATGGACAGGATTCCACAGTGCTCAGGTTGAGCACAGTGCTCAGGTTGAGCACTGTGGAGACAAAGTTTGAGAGGCAAGGCTGAGATGGTTTGGACATGTACAGAGGAGGGATAGTGGATATATTGGACAAAAGATGTTGAATATGGAAGAATATATGAATATAAAACGAATGAATATAAGAAGAAGAAGAAGAAGAAGCAGACTTTTCTGTATTTTCAGAGCTTCATGCAAAACTTTAAAACTTCTCAGCCATTTATATCTATGCATGGTTACAAATGTATTTACACATTTGCAAATCTGGTTACACAAACATTCTTAATTACACATTTACACATTCCTCTACACATTGACAAATCTCTGTACAAATTTACAGATTTATTTACACATTTACAAATCTGATTACACACACAAACATAAAAATCTGAATACAGACACACGGCTCTCAATACACACACACAGATTTGAAAAGTACACAGAAATCTCCACACAGACCAAAACACAGAAAATCAGAACCAAATCAGAACAGCAGCACCAATAATATGCAGGGCATGGCTGCCAATCAGTGTTTAATATGGACTAAATTCAATCTGAAGTAATGGCTGTCAAGACCACTTACTGGTCGCAGTATGCGGTGTGCCTCCCAAAGGGTTTGGGAGATGTTGTTAACAGAGCAGAGCACCAGGGTGCAGACAACTGCATCCATTGAGTCATCCTCCACTGCCCTCAGGTCCTCCCCTGATGCCACAACAAATCTCTCATATGTCAGGTGTTTGTTCCCGCCCATACTTTTTGTCAGATATTTCTGAAAGTGCGGGTTCGGGTCGGTGCAGATCACTTTGCTACCAGGCAGATAAAACTCAAAATTTGCACGTGTCAAAATTTGCACAGCCAATCTCCAAAACTGTGAGCTGCCCGCCAGGTTTCTTGCACTCTGGCAAACTGCAAACAGAAACTTCTTTTTCTTGTGCATCTTCTTCCATCCATCCATTCATCCATCCATTTTCTTCCGCTTATCCATGGCCAGGTCGTGGGGGCAATAGCATAAGCAGAGAAGCCCAGACCTTCCTCTCCCCAGCCACCTCCTCCAACTTATCTGGGGAAACACCAAGGCGTTCCCAGGCCAGCCAAGAGATATTATCTCTCCAGCGTGTCCTGGGTCTGCCCTGGGGCCTCCTCCTGGTGGGACATGCCCGGAACACCTCATCCAGGAGGTGCCCAGGAGGCATCCTAGTCAGATGCCCGAACCACCTCAACTGGCTCCTTTCGACATGGAGGAACAATGACTCTACTCTGAGCCGCTCTTGAATAATTGAACTCCTCACCCTATCTCTAAGGGAGAGCCCAGCCACCTTTTGGAGAAACCTAATTTCTGCTGCTTGCATCTCGTTCTTTTGGTCACTACCCAAAGCTTGTGACCATAGGTGAGGGTAGGGATGTAGATCGACCGGTAAATTGAGAGCTTCACTTCTACGCTCAGTTCTCTCTTCACCACGACGGACCGGTACAGCATCCGCATCACTGCAGACGTGGTTCCAATCCATCTGTCAATCTCCCGCTCCCCTCTCCCCTCACTCATGAACAAGACCCCAAGATACCTAAACTCCTCCAGTTGGGACAGCAACTCGTCTTATTGTACTTTTTTGACAAATCGGGAAGACACATTTGTATACAATGTACAAACCGACAGCATGGATCAAGTGAAGCGAAATGTATAATATATTGACTACTGAGCTCCAAAATCTCATTAGAAAAGTCATTTTTGCAGAACCCAATTGTCGTGCAGCCTACGGGTGTCAAAAACAGTCAATGACTGTGAGAGAGGGGTGGGAGAATGGATCCAAATATCGATAGTATGGACGTTGGTACTGGTATCAGATCAATACTAGCGTGATAGAATTGATTCTTCAGTTTGTTTCTCTCCTCTAATTTCAGTATGTTGCTCCAGTTTCATCAAAGAGTAGACACGTCTGTGCAAACACCGCTCCTTTCATGCAAACACGCTTTGCTCCTCCCCCTCCTCCCTGCTCTGCTGTGTTTTGTTGTTGTGTGGTCACCTGACTCAGCTGCGCTGAGCAGACACATGTAGGCTGCAGTGAGTGAGAAAGAGGAGCATCATGTGGTGGTATTTTACGGCTGTAAATGAAAACACTGCAAACAGCAATGGGTGCAGGAAGGAAATGACCCCTTTGCAAAGATAAATAAAACTCATAAAGACAATCTGGTTGTGTGCACATCAAATTTTTTTCAGATTTACACAACACACCTCATACCAACTGTGAAGATGGTGGTGGTGGTGGTGGTGGTGGTGGTGGTGGTGGTGTGATGATTTGGGCTTGTTTTGCAGCTACAGGACTTGGGCACCTTGCAGTCACTGAGGTGACCATGAACTTCTGTGTGTACCAACGTATTCTAGAGACATATGTGAGGGCAAAATAGCTGATAAAGAAAAAGAAACAAGATGTTGCAATGGCCTAGTCAAAGTCCAAACTTCAACCAGATTGGAATGCTGCAGCAGGACCTTAAGAGAGGTGTGCATAAATGAATCCCTGCAAACCTCATTGAACTAAAGCAACACTATAAAGAAGAGTGGGCCAAAATTACTCCACAATGATGTGAGAAACTGATAAAGTCACACAGAAAATGATTACTTCAAGACACTGCTGCTAAAGGTGGTTCTTCAAGCTATTGAATCATGGAGTTTTTCCACACATTGCTTCTAATAAAGACACTGTAAAATATATTGTGTTGTTGTTCATCTGTTATTTATATGAGGTATTTAAGCAAATTTAGAACCTGCTAAGGACCAGATGGGTTTTTTTTTTATTATGTCCTGATGTGTAAAACCTTAGAACTCCTCCAGGATTTTTAACTGCGCATTCTATGTAGCAAACATCAAACAAAAAGAGCCAGAGGTGAAGAATATAGTGAATGTTTAATTTTTGGTTTGTCATTGAATGCAAAACCCGTCATAGACTACAATTATCTCATTTATTATTAATAATGTGATTATTTTGGTGTACATGTTTTTATATGTATAATTTATCCAGTTTTCAACAAGTGAAGACACGCATAAAACTCCATGTTTTTAGGGACCAGTAGCAGAATCTACTGCTGGTCAAATGAGACACCTAACTTAAGAAGATCCTCTCAGGCAATCTGACTGATGTCTCTGTCTCTTCTACAGCACAGTTTGCAAAAAATGTAATGACAAAGCCTATTTCCCATGCTTACAATTTTTAAATGTAAAAACTAAACAGAAAAATGGCTCACTTATTTCCAGTAGACATTAAGCTGCAGTTCTTCAGTGCTCCACCAGATAGAGACATTGTTGGATCACAACATTTGTTTTATAGAATCCAACCCTGCAATTTGAGGGGTGAGGGATATGGACAACATCAGAGGTAACAAAAAGGAAGAAAGTAAAAGTAGCTCTTTTTGAGGACGTTTCTACCAGCTATTTTTGTGCAAAGCTAACTGAACCTTGTGCTATATTAATATAATAAAATTATATTAGTACAGGGGACTACAAACTTTATTTCCATCTAAATTTTAATTCTAATGAATGTACTCAGTTTGAATCCGTTATGTAGAACATGAACAGAGAAAAAGGAGAATTTTTAAAAATAGCTCTATTCTCTGTTGCCTACATTGTAGAGGGTGACTTTGCCTTTGATGATATTTGTTGAGCTGACAGAAACCTTGCATTTGAAATTACCTGACACTTAAAAAATTTTATTCATTTTATACTCGCTCCTCTCCTGTAGGGCTAGCTAGATGCTAAAGTACAGTGACCACAACTTATGGACATCTGCACTCGTTCCAGTGTCGTACCAAAAACACCGGCCCACTTAAACCCTGACTATGGTGCTATAAATGATGTATAAATTATATGGTTTTGCCTTTTTCATCTCTTTGTATGCAATAACCCTGGTGATTGATACACCAATAGGATTGCGTTTCACGTGTTACTGTTTAGGCTCAAATCGGTTTGATATTTGAAGGCGCGCAGTGACATGAAACAATAACTCCTCTCAAATGTCTTAAACCAAAAGTAACAAGCCTGTTTTGAAAATGTAAGGAGTAGAAAGTACAGATATTTGTGTTAAAATGTAGGGAGTAAAAGTAAAAAGTTGTCAGAAAAATAAATACTCAAGTACAGATACCTGAAGATTCTACTTAAGTACAGTAACAAAGTATTTGTACTTTGTTATTTCCCACCTCTGCTGAAATGCAGCCCCAAACAGTGACAGAGCCTCCACCATGTTTTACAGATAGCTGTAGACACTCACCTTTGGACCTCTCTCCTGACCTCCATACATATTGACGACAGTTTGAACCAAATATTTCAAATTTAAATTCATCACTCCATAAGATCTGTTGCCACTGATTTTCAGTCCAGTTCTTGTGTAATTTGTCATACCTCAGCCTTTTTTCCCCTGTTTCCCTTAAGAATGGCTTCTTGACAGCCAACCTTCTAGGCCACTGAGACCATTTCTGATGAGCCTTCAGTGAACAGTAGATGGATCAACTGAGAACCAGATGCATCTCTCAGGTTCTGTCAGGTCTTTGCTGGATTTTTTTTCCTATTTCTTAAAGACATGATTTTACATACTGTTCATCTGCTGTAGATAGTTTTTTAGGCCTGCCACTTCTTCTTTGTCCTCCAATTGTCCAGTTTCCTAAAAATTATTTAGGGACACACTGCACACAGTGCTGAGAGATGCCAAGTTTTCAGCTAATAGCTTTTTGGGGATCACCTTGTTGGTGCAGAAATACTATTTTATGCCTGTCAAACTGTGTTATCTTTGGCATTTTTCATAGGTTCAACTAAAGAAGTGGGAACCAATTATGTGCTTTTGTGACAGGCTGCTAGTAACAAAGTGCCTAAAGATACCATTTAAAATAGGTATTTTTCTAAGTTGTCTGTTATGTGCAGACACAACACTGGTTCATCCCATGAGTTAAGGTGAGTTTTTTATGCTTAAATGATTCATAGGTCAATTTTAAGTGGGCTAATAAACAAAACTTTGAAAGATCTTCAGAAAGTCTGGAGAACTATTGCTCAAAAACACTTTTAAAATTACAACAAAGTCTGGCTCATTGGAAGTAAAACATAAAGAAATAAGGGGTGGCTCAAGACTTTTGCACAGTACTGCATAAGTCATTAATACCCTTTTTAATCCTGGTATTACCTTTCAATTTGTATTTGGATGTATTATTTAGATAATGGTATCAAATCCAAGGCTCTTTGTATTTATACCTGCTATTAACATAGGATCACGGTATTCTGTATTCTGTCTACATTGTGATTGATTGATTTACATTTTTATGTTTTTTTTTCTTCAAACTACAGCTTTCTTTAAAACAGTCTATTTGTGATTATTACTTATATGTCATATAAGTAATAATCTTGCAAAACAATTAAATTTTATGTTGTTATTAGAAATGTAGAATATCATATATTATTATTGGCTTCACAAATCCCACATAGGTCAAAGATATCTATTTTTGTAATGCTGCATCTTTGAGTACAAAACATCAGTTTACAAATAGACACAGCTATGTTCATTTAGATCACACTTATGCTTTCTCAGCAGCAGTCATTTCAGATGCAAAATATTTCATAACCTCTGAGCATTCTGCAACATCTTATCTGCTCAATGCATTTTTTGAGTCTGTTTTGCTTTGCTAATCTAAATTGCTAGTGGAGAAGCTAATATAACAGTTTAAGATGCAGAATAGAAAATCAGCCTAGGCTGTTTCATTATCCTAATGAACTCATTATGGGTCTGATAATTCTCCTCAGTTGGAGCAACTGATTGGAAGCTGTTGGCAAGTGATATTTCTCTGAGTTTGTTTTCAGTATGTGTTGATACAAGAATCATTGTAACATTCTGTAACTAGACAACCATACTTATTGGCACTGCACTTTTAATTTCTATTTTTGGTCATTGTAGATGAAGTTGTGATTACATTTTCATAAGTGTTGCCTTCATCTGTTAGGTCGCCTTCTCTTACATGTTCATTTACAAAAATGATGAAATTAGCAGAACCAGAGAAACAGAACATTTGACAAGATTAGCTAGATCCATGTGAATTCTGCCCATATCAAGTTTGGGCACAACAGTTGTGATAGTGATTCAAAAAGGGGATTTTCAGGAGAAATCACACATGGAAGGGTTAAGAGTGCTTCACACTGGTTTAGACAGATTCTCACTGCTGAATAAATTCTCAAAGACAAATGGCTTTCTGTGGTTGTTTCTAGAAGGAAAATGGAAGGAACAAGAAGAGTTTTATAAATAAAGCTTGCTGCAGATTTTTCCACAGCTCTACTCACTGGTATGCATTTTATTTAAGAAGTGATTTGTTGCTTTTTTTTTACCCATCATCAGAGGGATGGGAGAGCAGGGGCAATGCTCACTTAAGACTGCTGTTACTCCTCATTTGCCAGGTTTAGGTCCATACTCATTTAGGCTTGTCACAGACTATCCTTGTAAAGAGGATTTCATTGAAACTTGTGCCTCCTACCTCCTTCGCCTTCAGCACCCACCCCAATCTCATTTACCATACCAATTTCCTCTCTTGTCTGCAAACCAGAGGCAATGTGAAAAATGCCATGCTCTTGTCTCTTGCACATGTTAGGTTGCTGACATGTTTGGTAAAGTGTACACTGCATATATGTGATAATAGTATAACAATACTGACTCTAGCTCCATTTAAAAGTGGTAGACTGAGGGATGCTTTATTGTCTTTGCGTCTTTGATGTTACGCTATTTCTGCTGTGGTGTTTTGGCACTGCAGTTTTATCATTTAGTATGACCGAAAATGTAATGTCCTTAATTTTTCTCTGTTTAGACATGTTGGTTATTTATGCCGAGGGCTGTGTACTTCCTATTATGCACTCCAAACAATTGCTGCTAGTAATGTAACATCTGTGACATGTTGAGATTTTTCACTCCAAAATCTGCCACCTTCCACTCCAGGTTTTGTGTCTTGTTTATATTTTTCATATTGTTTAATTTTTACAATAACAATAACATTTTTAATAAATGACAACAAAATTAAGCCCATATAAAAGAGAAAATAAAGTTGTAAAGGCATGCTCACAATCTAAAATCATAGTAGTGAACGCAACAAAACTGAAGTTCAGCTTCTCCCTTCAAGACTTGGTGAAAGTCCCACACGCCACAGGCATGTTCTGGCAGAATGGCGCTTGGCTTGTACCAGGGGGGTGAGAAACAGCTCCCTCAGCCAGCAGGATAGCATTCTCCTCCCCTCCAGTCTAACAAAAGTGCCTCCTGCCAAGAGCCTCCTACTGCACAGCCACCTGGTCTTCTGTTGTAACTCTAATCCCAGCCAGAGACCCATCCATAAGGCCGCCAGGTTTTTCTTATGAAGCTGTAGTCCCACCATCAGACCTCAGCAAGGACCCTGGCAGCAACTTGTATGAATAAGCGAGCATCAGAGCCAAGTGTTTAGCTAATCTTTGTTTAGGTGTGATTGAATTACAGGATTGAATAAGCAGAAAATTAATTGTTGTCCTGTCAAATGTGTCGGCCAATTAAGGTAGTCACTGATGGAGAGTATTGCACATATGGTAGGACAACATATTAAATACAACGGTCTGTGTCATTGTAGATTTAGTGGTTAAAATGGAAGAATGACACTATAAGAAGTGACATTTATGTTGATATAACAGCCATCTTTGTTTCCAGGACTGGGTGGTTTTTTTTGTTTTGTTTTTTAGAAAAAAGCAAATGTATTTAAGTCAGTTGCATGCTTTTGATACAGCAGGCCAGAGCTGTACAGGGACCCAGACATTTTGTTATTTAGTATGAGGAGGGTTGAGGCTGACCTTTTTAAATGGAATTTTCCCTAAGAGCAGTCGCCAGTGACCAAATTTAAGTCTTCAATCTTGTAGATGTAAACTCTGACATTCAGAGCCCTTATGTTTATCTCATTGATTCAGCAAACGTCAAGCACCAGGGGGTTTCACGGAGACTCCCTGCTCTCCTCCCCTCTGCCCAGCATTTTTCGCCTCTTTTTGAGGGTTTGTGACTAGTGAATACAAATTGTACTTGATATTTAAACAGCCATAACATTTGCCTAAATCAAACAGTCATTGCCCAAAGCAGGTTTCCTTCATCAGCAGCATGTTAAACGCATGCTGTTGATTAGTGTTTGTAATTTGCTCTGCTATCTTTAGTGAGAATACAGCACAGTTGCCGTACGCTCAGAGGTGACAAGGCTGCTGTCAAAGGTTCCTATCAATTTATTCACAGAAAATCTAATTACCTGCCATGGTAGAGTGGCAGGCATTGTTTTCACCATGTCAGTCTGTGTGTGTGTGGCATCATGGAAAAATTGACTTTTTGGGCCGAATAAAACATTTCTGATATCAATATACAATATATCCATATATCTATATGTGGTATATATACAATATATCCATATATGTCTGCTGTACATCAATGTCAGAGATGCTTACAGAGCTCCTGCCTTACCACCACTTGGCAGATCAGACCACAACCACAACAAGATTTCTCTCTACAGAAAATCATTCTCACCCACAGCTATCAGGCTTTACAATTCTCATACAACTAGCAGATGAGCTGTCATACATACGAATTTCCCTTTGGGATCAATAAAGTTATTCTTATTCTTATTCTTATATCTCCCAATATCATATTATTATAGAGTTATATTGAAAAGAGATAATAGTGGGATTGTTGTTTATTAACTTTCCAGCAATGTATTTCACAAACTAGTTAGCAACCTACTGTGAACACACTGCTTGACTTCCCACCACCGTCTGCTCTGCTTCTAATGTCACCATTTCTAAATTATCCAAAGCATCATTATCTGCTTTATTTTCTGTAAAGAAGAAAAGTTTTCACATCCGTGCACATCAGAAATCCAATACTGATATATCTTTAATAGGCCAATATAAGCTTTTATCAACCAGCTAATGCCAGTGTGGCACTTATTTACATGTCAGTCTGTCTTTCTGAGTATAGACTGCAGCCATGCAAGATACAGCTACAAAACGTTACAGTTATTACCTCCACCAAGGAGGTTATGTTTTTGGTAGCGTTTGCATGTGTGTGTGTCATTCTTAATGTCTGTAAACATGATAACTCAAAAAGTTTTGAATGAATTCTGATAAAACCTTGTAGGGGTGTAGAGTGGGGTCATGTTAACAATCCACATTACTTTGGACCTCTGACCTCTTCTTCAAGGTCAAATAAGGTCAAACTTTCATAAAATGTCTTTTATCTTTAAAAGTATGCTTAAAATGCCTTTGTTTGTATTGGCAACATTTAGGAAATACTGGTATATAGGGATTCTACATATCACATTATAGTTTGCATCCAAATATCATATCACATTTGACCTCTGATCTCACTTTTACATTTCACATCTGCCTTTCTTTCAAGTCGACCCCAAAATATGTTATATCTTTCTCTCCTGGATCGCCTGGAGCCTTCTCTCCTGGATCGCCTGGAGCCTTCTCTCCTGGATCGCCTGGAGCCTTCTTTAGGTGCCTTCCCAGCTTTGACAAATGTCCAGCTGGGATAACCACATTTACTCAGGGCCTTTTTGATTCAATTCAATTTTATTTAT
>VUQS01074359.1:20579-41716 GCA_015108495.1 Heterochromis multidens | reverse complement strand
CTGCCTGCAGTCCAGATCTTTCACCTACAGAGAACATTTGGCGCATCATTAAACGGAAAATACATCAAAGACGACCCCAAACTCTTCAGCAGCTGGAAACCTATATCAGGCAAGAATGGGACCAAATGCCAACACCAAAACTCCAGAAACTCATAACCTCGATGCCCAGAAGTCTTCAGACTGTTTTGAAAAGAAGAGGAGATGCTACACCATGGTAAACATGCCCCTGTCCCAACTATTTTGAGTCCTGTAGTAAGCATCAAATTTGAAATGAGCTCATTTTGTTTATAAAATTGTAAAATTTCTCAGTTTAAACATTTGTCATGTTATCTATGTTCTGTTGTGAATAAAATATTGGCTCACGTGGTTTGGAAGTCCTTTGGTTTTCATTTTGTTCAAATTTCAAGAATGTCCCAACTTTTCCGGAATTCGGGTTGTACTTGTACATTAACAGATCTCAGTATCTGAAACTTTGGTGATGTTTAATATAAGCACCTACCACTGTAACAGTATAAATATATGTCATAAAAAAAACAGGTCCTTCCAAATGAAATGCTGTAATTTGGCATTTGGCTTCACAGCCTCTTGGCATAAATAGGTGTCTGCTGTTATACAAGTGAGATCTGAAACCACTCCCTGACAAAAAATATCTGCTAATGGAAGCCGAAGCTGTCTCAGACTCCAATCTGTGCTCCTCTGTATGCGTGAAATTGGGTGGAAATGTGATGACTGGGATGGCTGTGGTGTTTATTGTGAAAACAAGCTACGCATAAGTGAGGCTGACTTTGGCAACATTGCTTCCATTTGGTAAAAATGGGACTGAGCCATTATTTACTCTGCTGGGTTGATATACTGACAGATCACAGGGGGGTCTCTCTTTTTTGAGAGCCATTTCTACTTCAAATGTTGAAGCCATTTGAAGGTTTTTTTTTATTTCAAACTGTCCTATGCATTATTAACTTCCACTCACTGGAGTTGGTGCAGTTAGAGCAAAGGTGGTGCTGTGGCCTCTTCATTTTTTCAATATGCTATCGACCTGAAGCTCAGTGGGCCTATGAATGTGTTCTTTTAAGATCAATCTGCAAGCCTAAATATTTTCATTTTTCCTGGCTGCACCTAACAGTTTATGAGTTTGACTGCATTTCGGTTGCCTTCTCCTCCAATTGTTTTAGAGAGTGTGTTGGAAAGTTTATCATCCATCAAAACAAATATTATTTTTCATATGATTTCCAGCACACAGCATCACTTCGTGTGACTGGCTTTTGCTTCAAACTAATTAAGAGCACCACAGCTCAACATTTCATTCTGCGTATTACCAGAAGATCAACTTGGTGTAGCTTGAGAACATTGTGAATGCTTTTTTTTTTTTAACTCTTGTTTCATCTCACTGGGGACAGATTTCGTTTGAACTCATTCATTTATTTAGATGTTGAGAAGTGTTTGAGCACATCTTTTCATTTTTAACTACTAACTGCAGTTCCTGCTAAGTGTCCTGCTCTTCTCGAGTACCACTGAAGGCTTCCCTGTTTGAGTAAAGCAGCATTTGTATGTATGGTTTGTGTTGAGTTTGTTTTTGGCATTGGTTTTGTGACGTCACACCACATTTGCTTTACAAGGCATAACTGAAAGTACCTGGAAGTGCTGAAAAATACAAATATAATAGGAATTTGTCTTCAGAGTAGAACAGTAGAAAGAGAAGAGTAGAGCAGAGAACAGTAGAAACAAATCCAAACCCCAATAAGGCCTACGTGTTTCATAAAAGAATCTGGAGCTCCAGTATAAAGTCCAACAAGCAAAAACAGCAAAATATCTAACTAACCTTTTAACCATATATTGTATGGAAAACATGGCTGTAGCCACCGTGACATCATCCACTAGGTCTGGACTCCACATTTTGAAGACTGAAGGCATTTTTATAGCTGCCATGTTGTTTGTTTGGACGCAGAGGTGACAGTTGGAAGAGAGGCTGGAGTGCCTAGTTATAAGCTAACTATAGCAACCTATACCTGGTAAGCAAGCTGCATTCATAAACTCTATTGACATCACTCACAGACACATATACCTGCTAATTGGTCCTAGGTGACACACTAATAAAACATTACAATTTCATTCACAAAAACTGATGCACAAACTTGTCAAACGGCCTGCACCACATAGCAGAACATAATATTTGTCAGATAATTGCATTAAAGTCTTCCAAAAAGCACCGACCTCATAAACATGGTCCATATTTCACTACATCAAATTAGCAGAGGTGAGTCCTATCAAATAGAGTTTGGCTAAAGCTGCCTATGTCAGCACACCTCAGCCACACCCCTAACTTTAAACACTAACAGTATCCACACAGGTGAGTTATATAAGAAATTCACCCCCTGTTCATTTGGTATGAGGGTGGAAACACTCCAAATAGCCCAAAACTGTATTTTGTACCAGAC
Source organism: Heterochromis multidens (assembly GCA_015108495.1). Taxonomy (NCBI): domain Eukaryota; kingdom Metazoa; phylum Chordata; class Actinopteri; order Cichliformes; family Cichlidae; genus Heterochromis; species Heterochromis multidens. Next base: position 39,281 of record VUQS01074359.1, on the reverse strand, counting down.
TGTTAACACACTTTTTAATGCTAGAAATTTGGTCATTTTAACATGAGAGGCCATGAGGATTGACTCGATTTTGGAGTCAGCCTCCAAGTCACTCCAAGAACTGCATTTTTTTTTTCCTTTTTCAGTCCTTGATGTTGCTGTATGCTGTTAACTAATCTTTTAGCGCCCTGCATGCAGCTGAACCCATCTCTTGTCCTTTCAAACCAAACACAGTTCACAGAATCCAGCATGAGTCACTGTTGTTCATCTGCTTAATCAAATACAACTTAAGCCTCACTTTACTGCAGCACTGCGTCATTTTAATTAGCTTCTTTCTTTCACTAAATTAAGTTAGATTTATAGTTACAAGAACACACACACACACAAATTAAAAATCAGCAAGAGTATGAAGTGTCTCATTTTCTTCCACACCTCTGGCCCTTATCCTGCTTTCAGTGTCACTGAGATGTATTTCAGGACATATTCGTAAAACTAATGAGGACGTATTTCCATGCATGAAATGTAAATCTAAGTGCTCAAATATAATGGGGTCTTAAAACATACTGTACACCTCATGGACCCGAGTGTTTCCTTTAGTTTTGCTGCAAACCTTTCCATCCACAGTATGGACACAGTGTTTTTGTTCAGGAAAAATAAATAACTTTTCAGAATAAGCATTCAGTAATGGAGTGAACAGCAAAAACTAAACGAATGCAAAGCTGAACTTCATCACTCATGCATGCAAATGATTAGTATCTGCTCTTTATCCATAACTTTAGTGCAATTCATTTAGGAACATAAAAGGTTTTTAGAGGAAGCTCTATAGCTCTCTGACAGAACCATATTTTCTCTTGTATCCCTTCCATGGGATATCAGATCTAATAAATCCAACTTTATTTATTGAGCACATACTGAAATTTTAAACTGAGCACACCCATCTGCCAATAGGAGATTAGGAAAATTATTACATTGAATAACTAAAGAAAATAGGATTTTTAGGTATTAAAAATGACAGCTAGTCGGCATAGTGTCCTTCTATCATACAGGATGGGAAATATTTGCTTAAAGAAGAATTTTTACATGGATTAAAGGGTCATTTCCCATACTAATGATACTGCCCTTTCCTTCCAGAAACACATCCGTGGAACAGAGTACAAATTCACTGATAGAAATCGGATTGATGTGCTGAAAGAGTGGCCAGCTGAGCATAAGTCAGTTCCTTTTTGAGCTTGTGATGATCAGCATGTGACAGAGTTTATGATCGCTGTATTGTTCGGTAAGAGGTCACTCTTAAGATAAGTGCACTCAGCGCACTCAGTGCCCAAAGTGCAGTGACTACTTTTGCACTCGAGATAACTCTGATTCTTGCAGAAGGGACAAGGTAAACCCAAAAAATCCTTTCAAATCCAAGGACCAAAGACTCCAAAATCCGAACTGGAGTTTATGTGAGGCTTTATTTCCTTGAAGCAAAGAAAATCTTTATCTTCACAAATATGTGGCCTGGTTCCAAAATGGAAATTAACATGCAGCTCCATCTAGAAAGAAGGTCTGAACCAGCCTGACTAAAACAAAATTGGGATATTCTTATGTCATGGTTGCAACACGTCTTTCTCTGAAAGTCTTCAATGCCAATATGTGTTCTTCGTGTGACTGATGCCAAACCTTTAATCTGCATAGACTGGTGGTGATTGTTTTCAAAATTTCACACAATGCCCTCTATGGAAGCTTGTTTCTGCCACTGGAAAAATAAATAAATAAATAAAATTGCTGGGCAGAGCTAACTTGAAGTTTTGAGTTATCTGAAAATTTCAAAATATGTATCTGGAAATTGTGATTTGCTGGCTATGCTCAAAATTTGAGTGGCTTCTGAGTAAATCAAAATTTTGAGACACTAACCCGAAGATTTAACTTACAGACAGAAAAGAAAAAACAATCAGTTGCAGAAACAAGGTTCCATACCTCCCTCACTGTCCCACACATACCTCTTTGCCCCAAATGTAGTTTGTTGGGATCTGGTCACCCTGTTAGCCAATAAATTGTAGGTTTTTTCTACAACTTTATTTAAATTTTTGCTTTAAGTCAAAGAGCTTGAAGGCATACAAATCATTTAAGAGCTAAAGTTGAAAATTACACAACATTTACAGGTATATTAAGCTGTTTACAAAAATAGGCAAACAAACGCCTTAATAGGGTATACTACATTACCCCGAAGGCAATGCGCGCAAACTTTCCTACGGCAAACAACAAGCCTTCGCGCATTTTGTTTTTCCCGAACCAAGACACCGCGTACGCTGTGAGCGAAGTTAAGTGCAAGAGGTTTTGTAAAAGTGGCCCTTTGTCAGTTTACAAAGTGCTGTTCCGTTTTGAAGTTTAGGAACAAAATTTATACCAACTTCAACAACGAAAACGGCGGAAGAGTTTGGCAAAGTTAGCCGTACAGATAACAACTGGCTGGGAAAGCTAAAAACAAATGTAGCTAGCGGGAGCTGTAAAGTTAGTGAGGTAACCTGATTTTTTTTTAGTGGAAGCTGCATGATGTATCCTGACGTGAATTAATGATAAAAATATGCAAGACCATGGTCGTACTAAGAGAGGGGATGTGTCCTGGACTGGATGAAGACTTACTGCGCGACCTGCGTGCTGCTGATATTAAAACAGGTCCGTTTGTGGGTGAATGTGATTGCTTTCAGCTCAAACAAAGACACGTTATCAATAACACATCTTGTTTATTGTTTTCACAGTGGAGGACCTGGTTTCTTCAGACACCGAGGAACTTGCTCAGAAATGTTCTGTATCCTATAAGGTACGCATGTCCTAAACTAATCATAGATCCCTACAAACCACGAGAGTCGCTCTTACCAGACTGCACTGTCAGTTTCCAGCTTATCCAACATATTACTACCACTTAATCGAAGAGCTGCGTTAAGATTATCCCTATCACAGCAGTTTCTTCTGCGGTGTGTGAAGGAATTTAAAGTGGGCTTATAATGCTGCTCCTCATTTTCTGTCACAGTCCATATTAAACATGGCCAAACTTTCTTATAAAGAGGTCAGCGTATGTACAAGTAATCCGTGTGAGTCATAAGCTCAGGCTTCACACTGCTGTAAACCTGCAGTTTCAGACCTTTTTTTTCTACCCATGGCTGTTTATGATGTCAGAGCAGATCTTCTTAATATGGCCATCTCAGGTGCACAGCTTTTGTGAGCCCCACCTCCCCGCTGCTGTTCAGATCTGTTTGTCAGGGGCAGCCAGTCAGCAGAGAGTTGGCTTAAAGGGCTTGTTTCAGACAGTGGATGAACTGAGGCTGTGAGTCCTGCAAAGCTAGTAGAAGTCAAAGTATTAAATATCTAGAGCTGGAAATTAGCTTAAAAGGTTCCCTTTAAATTAAAACAGAAATCACCCACATTTTACACTTGGCATAAACACTGTAGGCCAATATCATCTTGAGCTTAGACACACTCTCCCACACACAGCATGAGTTTCCTATTGTGTAAGTGGTTTATAATATTATGTGGGATACCTTTTTTAAAGTCATCCATAATGGAAGCAGACCTCCCACTGGGTGCATTATATATACCCACTGCAAACAAGGTCATTTGGTTAACAAGCCAGGGAGAGCTGTTTCTTATTACAGGGTTAAATCAAGGTTAAACATTGCGCTTGCTTCCTATCCTTTCTGTATATTTTACTGTTTGTTTGTCCCCATCTGCAGTTAAACCTAGTCTTATGTTTTCTGTTGATATAATAGCATATCAGCATGAAAAATGTATCTGAAAAGAAATGAAAGTGGTATCTGTATTTGCACGGAAAATGATAAACAATGAAAAACTTTCTAGCCATCAAGAAACTAAAAACCCCCTTCTTGGTTCTCCCGCAAAGTCCTTCATTATCAGTCTGAACCTGAAAAGAGAGGTCAGCTCTCTTAGTTTTAAATCATTGTGCAGTGAGAACTGGAAAAAGAGAGCAGAGATCATGAAAGAAATCCTGTCTAACTCAGAACTGACCTTCTGGGCAGATAACGGGAAGCTATATTTTTTAGACCATGAATAGTGTTTTCCACCAAACTTTTCAGAGATATAAGAACGCAAATGATCATGAAGGAGACCCTGAAAGTCTTTATAAATAAAAGTGTATTGGGGAATAAGTGTGGGGGTGAACGGGGCACTGAAGCCAACCCAGACTTTCTTAGTAAAAAGATGAGTGAGCATTTCAGTCAGTAAAACATCCTCTGTGGTCTCTGTGTCTGGATATGCAGAGTGGACATGCATAGGATGAAAATTTTGTGGCCCTAAGGGATTTAAAAGCTCCGAAATTGTAAGAGAACATTTAGAAAGGTGTAAAATAGATGATGCTTCTACAGTTGCACAATTTCTCTCCATGTATTCTCATTGTAATTTCACTTCTCTGTGTTTTGAAAGCCAGTTTTCATGTAGGAAACCTTCAGCAGATTAATTTGAAAAATGTCCTCCTGTTTCTGAACAGACATCCTTCTGTACACTAAAGCATCTAAGAGAAATAATGACCAAAATACATTTTTATAATGGAGAGGGACTTTGAAGATGTTTTCCCCATGAGATCATTATGCTTTTCAAATATTGTTTTTTTCCATCACTGCCTGCAGCAGACTCAGGCTCATCCCAGTGGCCGAGCTAGACTTTCTAACCAGCTTGCTCAGCCTGCAGGCATCCCCTGAGCTGATTACCGGGCATCCCTGTGCTCCATCAAACTCCTGCTGCTGATTTGAACCATTGTCTTTGACATTGACACAACAGAGAGGAGGTCAATGCTAGGTCACCTATACATTTATCTGACTAATGCAGCATCCTACAGTTTGATTAAAGCTACACAAGGAAATGTTTTCATGTTAAAACGAACCTGTCTCATGAGCCCACAATCCAAATTTGGAGTGCCAACCTTCCCACTAATTGAGACCCAACAGATTTGTCTGATTTCCCTAAATAAATTTCAGCTGTTGGGCATGAAGTCTAGCAGGAAATCCTCTCTGCCCAGAAGGAGAGACTAATCAGAGTGTAAGTCTGCTTAACAACATTAAGTGTTCTTTCTAGAGAAATGGAAAATGGGCTGGTTCTTATATATAGCGCTTTTGTACTCTACTTGAGCACTCAAAGCACTTTATACGACATGCCTCATTCACCCATTCACACACATTCATACAAGCACTTTTTTCTACGTCTAAGTGCTTTCTATCTAGCGTTCACACACATTCACACTCCGATGGATGCATCGGAGAGCAACTTGGGGATTAGTATCTTGCCTAAGGATACTTTGGCATGCAGACTGGAGCAGCCAGGGATCGAATCACCAACCTTCCGATTAGTAGATGACCTGCTCTACCTCCTGAGCTACAGCCACCCCAAAGCTGGACTACCCAACAGTTGATATTTTTCTGGTTAATTTTCATATGAAGAATCACACATCAGCCTGGTTAGTGAACAATGTTTTTGTGCAGCTGTCATGCTGCAGGATCCAGTGGGATGCAGTCTTTGTTTTGAAATAAACTTAAAACTGCACCCAGTTCCATGCACACATGCACGCACATTTTATTTAAAACAGAAATCCAAAGAGCAAATGACGGCTTGATTTATCAGCCTTATTCTATTCTATGTATACCTTTGTCACTCACATTATTAGATCTGGGCCTAGAGAGCAAGGGAGGAATTCATAAATTAGACGTCCCCTGTATTCTTTAGAAAATGTAATCAAGTCTTTCTAATGAATTTATAGAGACTTGTTTGCCAGCTAAGCAGTGATAACTTACATGATGTTACCTGTTTTTCCATGTTAAGTAAGGCATCTGCACAGTAGAATGTTATTTTATTAAGACATTATAGATTATGTAGTTTATTTGAATTTAAAAGAACAAAAAAAGTAATTAAAAAAAACACAAAAATGCAAATGCAAAATAAATAATGAATAAACAATTGTTTGAATGTTTCCAGAAGCAGGAAGAATATCTTGTATCACTTAAAGAAGCTACAGTTGAAACCATTATGACCAGATTTTCTCAATCAGTTAATCGACACATAAATTTACATATAAAATTTCTCAGCAAAGCATGCTAATCACTGTTAACAGAAAGTGTTAACTGAAGTTTCTCAGATAGGGGTTTCTCCATTAGGTAAAGGCTTGTGTGGTTCATGTTCAGTTTTTTTTTTTTTTGGGGGGGGGGGGGTTTCCCCTCCAAAGTTGATGTTTGGCATTGCTGTTCGCACAGCCAAGAACTGCACAGGTTCTTAGAGAAAGTGAAGTACCCCCACAGTAATCGCGACTGGTTTACTTTTGGTACTTTGCCTGATAAGTGTATAGAGCAGTGAGTGCTTCTATGGCAAATACGGTGTCAGGATAGCTTATTGGTGTAGCTGAGAAAATTCAGAGTAAAGAAAGAAAGAAAGCTGTTCCTTGGCTGGTGCCCCTATCTCAACACAATACTAACACAAAAACTACAGATGGGTGACAAACTGCAAGAAAATCCAACTTAGAGTAAGATGATGTTGGGCCACCAGAACAACTTCAGTGCAGCTTTGCAAACGTCTTTAACTCTACTGGAAAAATCGAATATCTTCTTTCAAAAATATATTCTTTCACTGGGGGCTGGTTGCACTAACTCATTTTCATTAAGTCTGATCCTAAGTGCGCAGTTGGGCTTTATTTTAAGATCAGTCTTTTAAATGAACTTTAAATTGGTTGCACCAACCTTACTAAGGCTAGTCTTTACTACCACCTGTCTTAGCAATCAACATTTCACTTGATTTCACATGTGGATGTGACTGTTGCCTGTCAGCATGTTGCTGTTGCTGCTTTGTCAATTTGTCATTTCTGATTTGTGCCAATTATAGAGAATCCAAGCACAAAAAAGGGGGGGGGTTAACTAACATTAGAAAATTGACTAATTTAATACAGTAAGCACTAAACACTAATTGCCAAGCAGTCTCTTGGCTCTTTGGTTAAGTCAGATAGATTTTTTTATAGTTGCAACCTCTCAGTAAGTTACTCCTTGTTGTGTCCAGCGTATTGCTGCCTGTCCATCCAGTCTAAGGTCTGCTTGGTGTAAATAAAACTCCTGGCATGTGACATACATGTTTTGCACAAGTTGGCCAGAAACTCCCTAGATTTTGTCTTTTTTCTTGCTTTTGATTGGGTGTGAGATTGATGCCTAGTGGTAACAAGGAGGTCAGAGTTAGAATGCCACATTACAATTCACAGTTGTTCTGTTGTGTTGAGATTTTGCAACTTCAAAGGTACGATACGATTTACATCATTTTCATACACATCAAAGCAATCTGGGACAGCTGGTGCCCTTTGGATGGGGGGCATTGTCATCCTGAAAAGGTCATTCCTATCAGGATAGTAATGTTTCATTGTAGGTGAAAGGTGATCACTCAGAACAACTTTGTACTGATTTGCAGTGACTTTAAGTAGACAAGTGGATCCAAACCATGCCAGAAAAATGTCCCCTACAGCTTAATAGAGTCACCAGATCGCCTCACAGCGGGGGTCAAGGGTTCATCTCTTTCTTTTAAGTTTTACTTGTTTGTAGCAGCTGAACTGAAACACTGGCAGAAAAGTAAGCTTACTCGCTAATTAAAATAACTGCTAGCCCCTGCAGCTATTTGGATTGTATGCCCAAAATGAAGCTTAAAAAATAATCCACGATATCGCTATCTCAATTTGGTTATGTTTCATCTCAAGCAGTATGACATGGAGCATAAATAAGTTCTGGTATTTACTTTAAATATGAAGTAAATGATGAATGAAGGCATTATTTCAAAAATCCTTCTAATCACATGAAAACAAACTGAATTTTTACCTTTGGATTATAATTAAAATGGCCAAGTTGGAAAGAAAACTCCCCACTCCGGCAACACTGTCTGAGTTTTTCGTGTTACAGTTGATCCATGCAGCATTTGTGTGAGCCTCATATGCTGTCATTTCTGTATTTCAGGCTCTGTTTGCCATCCGCCGAGTGCTGCTAGCCCAACACACAGCATTTCCTGTGTCAGGTGCTGATCTGTATGAGGAGCTATTGAGCTCAACAGCCATCCTCTCGACTGGAAACCCCAGGTAAAGACAATACTGCTCACACAGCAGAGCATGCTTCTTTGTGTTTCAGGGACTGGGGGGATTTAACGGTGGGCTTGGTGCCACAAGCAAGGTTCATCTCCAAAATCAAATATATATTCCCTGACACATTCCCAGGGTTTGTGTTGCAGTGGTTTCTTTTTTTCTGTTTTTCTTTTTTTGTCTGTGCCATCAGATTAAAGTCTTTGAAAGTCAAAGACCATGATCTTTGATGAACAAAAAGTTTCATACTTGGCCAAATGAATTTAAGCTGCTTTGTTGTGGATAAAAGTTTAATTATGTTTGCCAGTTTTTCTGTTCATCTTTGCAAACCAGCACAGGCACTGCAAAATATGTGAAGTCAATAGTATCATACATTAGCAAAGATGTTTTGTATCTTACATCGATCTGTTTTATCAAACTAGAATCTTCATTCTCAATCAATGCTAAAATTCAGTTTGCATTGAACTATGCCAGATTCTCCATCTGGAGCATGGCTGCTGCTGTATTTAAAAATACATCTGAGCAAAAGAGTCTTTTAGAAAAAGGCCTGCGTGCCACATTCCTGCACTGAGGAAACGTTTTAGCAGCTAAAGCTGACTTTTTTTCTTGCTTGTTGTTCCATTTGGCTTGTAAACGCAGCCTAAAGTGGTTGCTGATATATCAGCTGTATTAACTTGGCCTCCAGCTTGACTACTTTCCACTAAAAAACAAACACCACTGGCAAGTCTTTCAGAACATTTTTGTGGTACATCAAAAAATTAAACTTTCATGATTTGACAAAACCTGAAGTTCCCTCAGCAACCAGCACAACATTGTACTTACAATTAATCTGTAAAACAGAGACACAGAATCTGATGAAAGGTTTGCACAGAGCAATGTCCTGGAATCCAAGATTCAGCTGTCTGTATGCAGTCAAAAAACAAAGCATTTCACATAAATATTCCACTTTTGGAAGGGAAATATTCTTCAACCAGGACACAGACTTATCTGGATGAATCTGTGAATTGGGGCAGCATGGCATAATTTATAAGCTGCTACCTTTTCCACAGTTAAGCTCACTGTTGTAGCATAATTAATGACCACAGGTGTTTTTGGTCTCCCCATGGTTCTTTTTTTTTAAGTGGTTTTCATAAATTAGTTAGTGCTTTGGATTAGTGATATGAAACTGAATCAGTCATGTGAGCACAGCCAGTGTGATTTGTATGTGTGTCTTGCCTGCGCTCTACTGGTGGAAAGGTGAACTGGTGGATGATGCTTTTTGAGGTCCATAGTGTCAGTTTGTATTGTGAGTAAAATAGATTAATGAAACACACACCTTCTTAGCTTCAGGTTTATTAGAGACACTGGCCTAAAGTAGTAGTAAGCCTAAACTGTTTTAGAAAGTTGTTAATGGTTAATTTCAGGGGTTCTCTTGGTGTTTTAATTTAAAATTTATATAAACAAATGAGTTAGACAAAATATTACAAACATCTATGAAAACATCCTCAATATGGATAATTTGACAAGACTTTAGTGATAGCAATCAATTTGGCTTATTTTTATTTATTATTATTGCTTTTTTTTCTGTGTGGTGAAAAAGTAAGACCACTTTTTTCAGCACAACTGTTCTATTAACTCAAAGCCTGAATACAGTATAGAGAGAGAGTGGGGAAAATAAAACCTTGTATGTGACATCAAAAGAAGGAATTAATAGGATGATGGGATATCTATCATAAGGCATTAGATTTAGATGGACTGGACAAAATTGGAACGGTCCTCAGTTCCCATCCCTCCTCCTTTTTTAATTTTAACTGCTTTGAAATTTCAATTACAACATGTCTAAAATCGAGCCCTACTGATATAGGATTTTTAAGATCAATACCGATATTTGGTGATTTTAAAAATCCGATATTCCAGATTTTTTTTTCTGTCAGACACAGAAACATAAACAGATTTCCCTAATATTTGTTATATGCATTTATTTATTTATTCATTTACACTCTGCCTGACTCTGCTCGGATTAGCTAGTTGTTGCGTTTGTGTCGTTCCAAGCAGGGAAGTTGCAGAGTGCCTCTGGTTGACAAACTATGCAACATCAGCACTCATAAAATCCTCTCCTTTTGACTTTTTTATAATAATATAGTAGTAATAGCTAATATCAGCTGATAATATCGGCCTGCCGATAAACTGGACATGTTCTGGTCTAAAACTGTCATTTGAATTCTGAAATTTTGTGGTGCTGTACTGAAGCCCCCCCAGCATGCATGGAATCAATTCTAGATTAGGCATCATGTCAGTGGGAAAAGGGTATGGGAGACTGTAATCTTTTAATGTAAAGAATAATTCCTCTTTTGCTCACTAGGTATTGCTTAGTGTGAAGCTATTTTCTCACCAGAATGCCCCACAATAAGCAAATTGGTTATAGAAAAACTTTATTCACTGTAATGACAAATAACTGGTGCTGCTTCTATTTAATTTTTGTTCTAGAGAAGAATCTAGTCTGAATTGAATAATACAAATATTTAGGTTTCTATGTTTTCTTCACTGTGTACATCGAAGACACCTTTAGTACCTGAGGGATGCAAAAACTTTTAAACACTTCCCTTTCTTCTTCCAGTTTGTTTTGAGCTATACCCAGTGAATGAGAAATTTTTTTTGGTCTTATTTCAACAAGCTAAATTAAATGTACAAAATCAGCCAAACTTTCCTACTAAAACATTGTAAATAGGGAAAACTTTTCCTGGACTGTCAAAAGTTTTTGAGCTCTTTATAGTTGAACCGTTTCTATACCTGTAATAGTACCTGCCTCATTAAATATCAAAAGGGAGCTATTTTTTGTCTTTAGCAGCACAGAAATACTCCAAGTAAATAAACTGAAACAGTGAACTTTGCATTTAATAGACTTCAGTCGCAGCTCAAGCACTAAAACACAAAAGTAGTTTAAAAAGGAATTAATGATAAATAGTATTTACTTGTGTGGCTGCTGAGAGTATCAAACAATATGTACAAAGTAAGGCAAAATGAAAGCTAAACAAACCTTATCAGATTTCCGGCTGCTACACAAACGGGATGTGTGATGAAGACTGATAGTGATTCAGAGCTATCTCATGTAGCCCACAAAGTAATTGTGCCAACACTTGATAGCACAGTGATAGCAGAATACCGTGTATCTGAACTATTGTAGAGATGTTTGGCTGTGATCAAGTGCTGAAATGCGGCACCAGATCAGAGGAGTCACTTAAAACCTCATTGAAAATGGCAGAGATTTTCTTCTGTTTGAGCCTTCTCATGAGGAATTCAGCCTTGAAGCTCAATGTCAATGGTTAGTTAATGAAGCTTAACACAAGTATTACACAAGTATCACAGCCCCTTTAAGTAAGATGCTGCTAATGCCCACTATTTGTTTAAATAATCATTCTGGCACTGGGTATGGCTGGAAGAAAATATCTATCCACAAGAATCTTAAAAAAGGAAAAAAAAAAAAATCTTTTATAGAAAAGCAGAGTGCAACAAAGGCTGAGCCTCTTCATTGCTTCACTTCCTTAGGGTCCAAGGACTGCACAGTCTTCTGAACACACTGATGAGGGCAGCCCATGGGAGATTTTGAATCTGTGACTTTTCAAGGGCAATCACTTTCATCCTTCTGAGTCCTTACAAGAATCTAACTTGATGATCAACAGTGCAGCTCTCACAGCACTGTTGTCACAGAAGGCAGGAATAATGCAAATACATCCATACCCACCAATTCTTCTCTTCAGAATCACGCTGTGGGTGGTGAGAACCGCTATCAAGCAACCACAGGCTTCCAGCCATGCTTAACCTTCAAGCTGGAGGACCTTGGCTATGTAAATTTAACTGCATGTCTGTCACATCCGTCATCATAAGAAAAATGAGATTCCACAAACTGCACAGATCACTGGTCTGAGCTTCAGCAGGCACAAATCAAAACGCTGAAAAGCCGAAAGAGAATAGATGGCTCAGTTCTCTGTTTCCCAGACATGGATTAGACCTGCTGTGAGACCATAAACTTTTTTTTAGTAGAGCTCTTCATTGAATTTTTATTTCTTCTGGGACTAGACTTCAGCCATTTCTGGGAAACTGTCTGAAAGCATTAAGATATAAGTCATGAGAATAATAATTTATATAATAATTTTTCATCAGTTTTGATTTTTAGTTCTTTTGTAATTTCTGTTATCAATCCAGTTTAGTTTCAGCTATTTTTTAGAATGGATTTGCTCATTTCAGTTTACTGGTTTTAGAGGTCTTAAATCACTGTCAGTTGTAATCCCAACCCTAACTCTAAACTTAGGGGATCAGGTGTAAGCACAGGTAAGTCTACCTGCCTGGCATTTCTGCCTGATGCACCTCCGACGGTGCCACTTGGCAGGCTGCAGGGTCGTCAGCCGGGAGCCACCCTTCACTGATGTTTCGCGCCATTAATCCCGGAACATGTCAGGGTGGTGGAGCAGTAATAGGGACGTCTCCCTAGCACTCCCCTCAGCCTGCCTTAGGATCCGTCTTTCCCCCACGCCGTGTCCTTCAGTCGAAGCCAGAGCCAGAGGCTCTCTTGCCCCACCTCTTTTGCTAGGTCTTGAACAGCTCTCTTCTTCTTAGGGCCTATAATGCAGAGGGTTTTCAGGAGCCGCTGTGTGGATGTTTCGGTGAATCCCCTGCACCCGACTTCCACCGGGAATATAAAAGCTCTCCAGCTTGACAGCATGCAACTGCTAGGTCCGCATACCTCTCCTTCTTCCTCTCATAGGCAGCTTCCATGTCCTTCTCCCATGGGACGGTCAGCTCCACCATGATAACTGCTCTAGCAGGCACTGACCAGAGCACTATGTCAGGACGTAGGGATGACCTGATGATCTCGGCAGGAAATTTTAGCTGGCAACCTAAATCAGCTGCCATTTTCCACTCTCCCTCCAGAGACAAGAGGGAGCACATTGCATTGGTACCGCGCTGTGCTTCACTCCCTTGCCTGATGAACTGGATCCACCTCTGGAACAGTGGTGGACTTGCACAGTTTACCTCCAGTTTGCGCATCTCCAACAACTCAGCCAGCTTGCACAGGACCCTGTCGTGCAGTCATCTGTACCTGCCCTGTGCCAATGCCACCTTGCAGCCAGAGAGAATGTGCTTGAGGTCTGGGTTTGAGGAGCTGCAAAGATGGCAGGGTTCTTCTGCGCCATACCAGATGTGAAAATTGCGGGGGCAGGGGAGTGTGTCGTAAGTGGCCCCGATGAAGAAGCTCAGCCTTGCCTGGGGTGCACTCCACATGTCCGCCCAAATAATAGTCCTGCTGGTCATGGCTTTCCAGGTGGACCATTTGCCTTGTTGATAGTGGCTCTCAGCTGTGATTTTGTAGCTTTCCTCATTCATCTTAGCCTCTTCGGAGATGATGAAATCTTTCCTCTCCTCCTTGGTGGCTTTGGACCATCTTTTTGATGTTGCCCCCCATCGTAAACCTCTCTGTGGCCAGGTCTATCACTTGGGCTACGTTCCACTTCTGTCCGGTACGGACCTGTAGGTTGCCATTTTGTATGGCTGGGTCCGGTGAATCTCTCAGCTCAAATAGGAGCCTTACCTTCTCCTTTTTGTAGCCCAGGCTGATCGACTGAAGTGGGAGCTGTAATATGTTTTTCCCAAAGAGTACTGCGTTGGAGAGGCAACAAAAGAAGACCGAGCAATTTTCGGATTGTAGTTGTTAGCCTTTGCTTCAAGCTTCAGGACTGTTGTCATTGTGATGTCACACAGCTTCAGTTGCCACATGAGGCGATGGTATAAGGTAAACTGGTAACACCAGACCTTGAATTTCCCTGGCAGGAAGCACTGATCAATTTTGTGAAGGGTGTCCAAAAGTTGGGTTGTGACAGCTGAGGCCATGTGCTCATCAGTGAGATCAGCTGTGTAAAGCCTACTGAGGTTTCTCACAGGTTCTTCCACTACTAGGGGAATCCTTACGCCATCCACAGTGAAGCAGTTGTTATCACTCCTGACCCCCTTCTGGATTGAAAGGTGATGGGCTTGCTTTTCATGCGAGCCCATGCTAGCAATTCCTCCAGCCTATTGAGAAGTCTCACTGTGCAGGCTGCATTTTGAGGGAGAGTGGTGATATCATCCATATAGCTCTGTATGGCAGGGAGTCTTTGCCTTGTGTGGGACTTGACCCCTCGGACCATCTGTCTCCCACCTATTAAGATGATATCGAATGCAGCCGTAAAGAGGATGGGAGAGATGGAACATCCCATTGCCATCCCCTTCTCCAACCGGTGCCAGACAGTTGTGATCTCCCTGGTTGTGTATTCACCACTGGCTGAAATGCAGCTCCAAACCTTGACAGAGCCTCCACTGTGTACCTCTCTACTGACCACCTCCGTACATACTGATGACGATTTGACCCAAAAATGTCAAATTTGGATTCATCCCTTAATAAGACCTGTTCCCACTGATTTTTAAGTCCAGTTCTTGTGTAATTGGGACTACCTCAACCTTTTCTCTAGGTTTCCCTTCCTTAAGAATGGCTTCCTGACAGCCACCCTTCCACTGAGACCATTTCTGATGAGGCTTCAGTGAACAGTAGATGGATCAGCTGAAGGGTCAGCTGCATCTCTCAGGTCCTGTGTCAGGTCTTTGTTGGATTTTTTCCTATTTCTAAAGGAGATGACTTTCAGGTACTGTTCATCTGCTGCAGAGGTTTTTTTTAGGCCTTTTGTCCTCCACTTGTCCAGTTTCCTCAAATTTTTTTAAGGATACACTGCACACCATGCTGAGATACGCCAAGTTTTCAGCTAATAGCTCTTTAGGAATCACCTCGTTGGTGCAAAATACTTTTCAACTGCGAAACCGTGCTCTCTTTGACATTTTTTAGATTTAACTAAAGGGAAATTGTGTTTTTGTGACAGGCTGGTTCATTCCTTGATTTAGGTGCCTTTTTTGTGCTTGAATGACTCAGATCAGAGTAGTTATCTAATAAAGCTCTCTTTTTAAATCCTTTTTCAGCTTTTTACCTGCTCAGCTGTCTAAAGACTCACTTTATTGCTCTTACTTGTGTGAAACAGCAGGAACCCTCATTCATTGACTCCTCTAGGACCATCCTTGCAAGTGTGAGAAAGGGTGATCATTAAATATCAGGAAAAACATGCTTTTCTAAACACATGGAGGCCATCAGTCAGACACAGATTTTTAGCCACCGGCTTATTCATGAATGCCAGCAGGCCTTTTGAAGCAGAACCTGCATGTTTGCTGCCTAAAAACATCCTGTCTGCTCCAGGTCGTCTTCTGAATTTTACCATCTTCTGTTTTGATGTCAAACACCTGTCTGTTCCAGCCAAGCAGTGACATAAACAGACCATATTTAAGATAAAAAGCAGGTGGCTGTGCTTCCCCCCCTCCCCATTACTGTAAAAACTCCCTCTGAACAGGAATTTCACAAGAAACAAGGGTTGCAATTCGCTCAAAGCTTCACATATTCCAGTGTAGTAAGAAAGGAAACCTGAATGTGAAGGGAGTGTTGACATGCTGGTGTTTTTGTGGCGTAACATCAAGGTTATCACCATGTTTTTCAAACTCCTGAAGAGAAAATGAAAATGGGCAAACACACTCTCACAAGGATGGATGGGTTTTTTTGTTTGTTTTTTTTAAACAACCAAAAGCTTTCTTTGTTTTAACCAATAAGCCCGACAAGAATACAAACTGTTGTATTCAGCTGATTTATTGTGCAGATTAAATGATTTTTTTCATCTAGTCAGACAGTTTGAAAAGGTAGAAAAGAAATGCATACTTCTTGAAATTCTCATTGCAACTTTCTGGACTCCAGAGTACGTCTTACAAAAAAGGTACATTGCTTAATTTGCTCACACATATGTTGGACTTTATTGGTCCTCCAGGACTCTTTTTGTAGTTCTGCTTCGTGTTCCTCACAGAAAATTCAATCTGCTCCAGCTCCGTTCCCTCTTCTGAAAATCCTGTAAAGTGTCGGAGAGTCGAGAGAAAATACAGTTCATCTGACGCCAAAGCCTGTTCATTTATAAGGAGTCACTTGGGATCAACATAAGCTGCTTTTTCCACTGCAGGGACGAGGCTCCTTGGAGAAACCAGGGTCTAAATTAAGTTCCAGGGAAATTTATATTTCTGAAAGTTTCCAAACTTCTGGAGTTGGGCCAGCAGATCTGAACATTTCTGACTGATTTCTTTCTTTTGTGTACTACTGAAGCCCCTTTCAGACATGCACCCCTTTCCAATCAGCTGATGGCATGTGAGCTGGTTGGTTTCACGTCTAAATACGCTCCCGGGCCACTTCTCTGTAAAACACCAAATGAGATTAATGTTGAACTTTCACAAGATTGTGACTGCACGTCTTTATGAGCTTGTGAGCTTATTGGAAAACACCCTAAACAGCATTTTATCTCACCAACTATGATTCTAATTTGAAATAAATGTCATGAATAATTTTCAGGTGAGGCCTCTTCCTCTGTGCCTGTGTGTGAGGGGTAGAAGTACAGGTATTGCATGCTGCAGCAGTGAGAGAGATTCTGCTCTTATACCTCTTTTCCACAAAGGAAGCGTAAATGTGAGGCCAGCTCTGCCTTTTGAGAACCTGCACACATTATGTTAAGTCTGCAGCATTACAAGCAGAAGTTGGGGTAATTTCTGTGGGAGGAAAATCATCTCAAACAGAATCTGTGGGCTGCATCTGCCAATCACTGGTGAGTTTCTTGTAATAGGCCATCCCACAGCCACTGACAGATCAGACTTTGAGCCCAGCAGTTTATCTGTGCCATTCTGGGGCAGCGGTTTTGGTGCTGGCGACTGTTTTTTGTTTGTTTTTTGGGAGTGAAAATGCATGGAAGTGGTTCTTGACAGGGCACCGCATTAGTGTAAAAGGTGCAATAGCTGCAAGTGCAGCTGTGAGGAACATAACCATAAAGGAAAACAAATGCATGAAGCCAGTGATGTCACACGTCATGTCTGAAAAGGGCTTTTACATCTGGTGTTTAAGGCATTTTGAATATCTTTTCTACTGCTACTCATCTCTTATCCAGCGCTGGATCAATGACCCCCAAATGTTCCAGGTCCTTTGGGTTGACTATAAATGCAGTGTTCTTGCTCAGCTGTATGTTTATGAAATAATATTTAAAGGTGTTACAAAGTAACAAAGTCCACATACTGTATGCTGGGAGAAGCTGCTTTCCAGCTCTCTGAAGCTGGACTAGAACTAATCCTTTCACCTCGCTCCCACATTTGGCAATAAAAACCACATGTGCCGTCAGCTGTGGGGAGGAAAAAAACTAAAACTAATATTTTACACAAAATAAAACACAAAGTAAGTCCACCGGGTCCGAGGCCTCGAACAAATCATCAGTCTGCTTTTCCCAAAGTGAAAATGTGCTCTGCTCCCGTCAGTGTCTCTTAGCGTGGAGTGACTACGGCTGGTTGGGGGGGCTGGCGGCGGCGGCCTCGTCATTGCTGCTGTCCACCTCCTGCTCCATGGGGCTGTCCTCCTCCAGCTGCTGGCTGGTGTAGTTGGTGATCTCCAGGAAGCCGCTGGGCTCCACCACCACGTTGGACTGGCTAGAGTCTGGCAGGATGGAGTACTGAGGAATCACCTGCATGTATTAGAAAAATTAGGGTCAGTTCAATTTCCAGCTGAAGGGGGTCAGAGTGTTCACAAGAAGTCCCTGTGAGCCAAAAACGCTCAATTTCAATCTGTTGTTTTTTTCTACTCTTGACTTTGTATGATGTCATAGAGAGGGGATATCACCAATATGATCATCTCAGTCACATGGCTCTGACTGTAAGGACAGAAGCCCCACCCACCTGCTGTTCAAGCCTGTTTGTGAGGGGCATCCAATCAAAAGAAACTTGGCTTAAAGGGAGGAGCTAAAGCAGCTTGTTTGAAATTGATAGTGAGCTGAGGGGCTGCAGCAGGCTCAGTATATGATAAATAAGGATTATTTTGTACTGTGAATCATGCAAAGCTCCTCTAGTAGAGTCCCAGAATAAAAATATGGAGCTAGAAATGAGCATAAGAGGTCCCGCTTTAACCAAACTTGAACTTTTCCGTTTTACACTTCCATACAAATGATATACAACATGATAACTGTTAAGCTGGGAGGCACCAAATTAGATATACTTCAATGGCCAAGTCAGTCACCTGATCTCAACCTAAAAGAGCAGCTTTTCAGTTACTGAAGACAAAACCGAAGGCAGAGACCCACAAACAAGCAGCAACTGAAGGTGGCTGCAGTAAAGGCCTGGGAGAGCATCTCAATGTAGGAAACTCAGCATTTGGTGATGTCACTGGCTTCTAGACTTGAGGCAGTCATTGTGTGCAAAGGATTTTCCTCAGAATATTAAAAACAATCCTTATATTTAAAATTATGCTAGTTTGTCCAATTACTTTTGAGCCTCTGAAAACAGGGAACTTTTCTACTCTACCTGAGCACTCAAAGCGCTTTATACAACATGCCTCATTCACCCATTCACACAAGCACTTCTTTTCTATACTTTTTCTACTGAAGCGCTTTCTATCTAACATTCACACACATTCACACTCCGATGGATGCAACAGAGAGCAACTTGGGGTCAGTATCTTGCCCAAGGATATTTGGCATGCAGACTGGAGCAGCCAAGGATCAAACCACCAACCTTCTGATTAG
>VUQS01074359.1:2852-17064 GCA_015108495.1 Heterochromis multidens | reverse complement strand
TTTTCTACTCTACCTGAGCACTCAAAGCGCTTTATACAACATGCCTCATTCACCCATTCACACAAGCACTTCTTTTCTATACTTTTTCTACTGAAGCGCTTTCTATCTAACATTCACACACATTCACACTCCGATGGATGCAACAGAGAGCAACTTGGGGTCAGTATCTTGCCCAAGGATATTTGGCATGCAGACTGGAGCAGCCAAGGATCAAACCACCAACCTTCTGATTAGTAGATGACCTGCTCTACCTCCTGAGCTACAGCCACCCCAAAAACTGCAGTCAATGCAAAACTTTTATTAAACCCCTTGAATAAAAGCTCAAAGTCTGCACGCACATCTTGATTGGTTGATTTAGAATCTGATGAGGTCCTAACTAACTGTAACTCCTAACTGTATTAAACTTCTTCACTGTTTGTCTTTTAAGGAAAATGTTTGCAAAGAAAACTGACATAAAAATACAGGAACAGCTGCTGCGTTTGCTGAGTATTTGCAAGCAAAATTATTTGCCGCATTCGTCAGCTGCCGTGGAAAACTGATTCAACATGGGTGTGTTTGTTTTTGTCTGTCATGAGTTCTTTTCTTTTGAAGAGCGCTTTAATGTTGACTTTTTAAAAAATAAATCCCATAAAAGCAAGGAGCGCTGTCTTTGTTGAGCCGCTTTAATAGCTGCACATGTTGCCTAATGAAGAAATGAAGGATGGCGTTTATGGTTGTGGTGAAGACTGTTTCAGTTTTCACTTGTGTGAGTGTTATGGCAGAAAATCAACTGTTTAGTTAACTAACTACTTTTTAAAGTGATGGTTTATAAGATGTCAGTAATTATGCACTGTCCCTTTAAAAAACATTTACTAACAGTGAAAGAAAATATTGCACTTTTACTTTGATAACACAACCATATCATGTGTTCTTAGTGCAAAACGATTTATCTGCTGTGTAATTTATCACCTTAATAACGTACAATACAAATCGTACCTCAATGACTTCCAGGTCTTCCTTGCTCCTCTGCGCTGAGAGGCCCTGCATGCAGCTGAACTGCTGGGACTTTGTGTGGGAGTGATGCATGGAGGCCCCGGAGCTGCTGATGAACTGGCCCGAGTCCAGCGTGCCTGACACGGCCTGGACATCCAAAGCTTTCCCCAGAGGGCCGCAATCGCTGGAGGAATCCACCACCATGGGCTCTGTGCTCGGATCTATCTCCGCCTCCATCATGGAGATCTTCAGGATGTCTGACACCGAGGGCTTGTCTCCCGAAGGTCTGGAGCTGGACTCTGGGATTAGTTTGGCGGCGGCCTCCCCGCTGCTGAAGACGGGCGATGAGTGGTGGGAGCTGCCGAAGGTAATCTTTGTGACGGTGGCACTCTGCGTGATGATTGGCTGCTGTAGTGACACATCAGAAATACTTGGAGACAAAGTAACCAAAGCAGACAGCGACAACAAGATCTTAATGAAATGAAATGACAATCAAACGTGCGTTTGCAGGATCTGTATGTGCTACAGCTCAGCGAAAGACAAGATATGTGTTCGTATTTAAAAGTCAGATAGCAGCAAAGCTTGCTGTCTAAATATACAGATACTAAGCTCTCACTTTATTCCAACTGTTATAAAAAAGCTGATTTGTTATTTGCTCTGGCCAACTATCAGCCATCAGTCACTGTGCTAGATAACAGAGAGAAGCAGCAGCTGCAGCCAGCATTAACACAATAAATTCATTTCCCCTTGTTTGTCAGTCTGTTGCATGAAAATAAAATTAAATTAAATAAAATTAAAAAAAAAAAAAAACACGACAAGAGATTCATTGCATTTGGCAGGAATGTAGGGAAATCCCAGCACTGAAACATGCACTGGCTATTAGAGGAAGAGAATTATTTGGGAATGCTGTGGATTCCCTTCTGTAGATTCAGGGAAGCGTTACAAATTAAAGTACAATAATCCAAGCTGAAATTTTGAACATGTCTAGAGCAAGGTTGTTAAACTCATTTTAGTTCACGGGTCAGTACTTTCTCAAGAGATTTGAAAAAGCCAGAACCATAAGTCAAAAATGAAAGACACCATTTATGTATTTTGTCGCATTTTGAAGTTAAATGTGGTAAAGTGTTATTTCTTGTTTATTTAGATTTCTCATTTTAATAACGGATCCATTTACAAAGCAGGTGATGAACAGGAACTTTATATATTATATATATATCCACATTCGTTTAATCTACTGTCTGTACACCTCCACATTAACATTTACAGATGAGCTCCTCCGCTGTGCTCAGAGTGGAAGAGCACAAAACCTTAGTTTTTATTACTAAATGAAAATATGTTACATCTGTATGATTTAAATAATTTCCGTTTGAACTTTGAATAAATTTCCATTCTTGTGTTGTATAATAAAAAAAAATCATAGCAATTAACAACTTCACTACAATCCCCCTTTGATGGGTCCTGGCCCACATGTTTGCCATTCCTGCTCTAGAGTGATATTATTTAAAATGCTGTTCACTGGGTTTAATAGATGCACAGTAGTTATTTAATACATCACTGACCAGCAAAATGCAGCTGATAATCACCTCTTTTGATAAACATAAGATGTCAGTGAAATTAATTTTTTTTTTAAATTTGTCATGGGACTGGATGCATGTTTGTGGGAATGAATTGGGGCAGAAGTGAAAATCCACTCACGTGTCATCCTCTACAGGTTATGTCAGGTGACTTAACAGAAACCCATTAAGAGGAGTGACAAAAATAAATAAAAATGGCAGGAATTTCTAAGCAGGAGAAGCTGTGTCTATCAGCTGCCTCTGGGAATTTACTCCTGTTGTACAGGTGTAAAATCCACTCACCTGGCTGGAGGCAGTCTTATCGGTGCTGATGGGGTGGTGCGCCTGCAGTGGAGGAGGGTGCGACATGGGGGTGTGCAGAGGCCGGTGATGGGACGTGGGGGCTTGCTGGAGCTTCGGGAGCTGTGGTGTCAACATGGGCTTGGTTGGCGTGCTCGGAGTTGTAGCCTTTGCCCCAGCCGGGGCCGGTGAGCTCAGAGGTCTGTCTTTAGGGCTCTGGGTTAAGGTTTGGGGTTTGGGCTGACTCTGCTCTCGTAGCTTAGGAATTTTCTTAGTCATAGGAGGAGTAGAGGAGAAGGTGGAGGAGGAAGAGGATGGCTGGCTGATCTGAGGTTTGCTTTGCAGTTGCGGTGGCGGTGGCGGTGGCGTCTGCTGGGTGGACGTAGAGGTGGAAGTGTGCCGGCTCTGCTCGGCCTCTGCCTGGCTCAAAGGCGGCGGCTGAGCGCTTGCGGAGTGGGCGGGCTGCTTGGTGGGTTCTGAAGCTGGTTGGGTGGAGCGGTAGAACAAGCCTGTCTGGGGGTCCAAAGTGTCGCCTTCCAGCTCACCCACCTCTAATAGAGTCTCAGTTTTACCATGGCTGTCAGAGGGCTGGAAAAAAAACCCACAAAGATCACACGTTCACATGGATCTAATATCAGCTCTTAAGAGTCAGCAGTACAAAAATACAACACAAGACAATTTTATGGCGAGGGGACAAAAGACTGTACAAAAAAGATGGACGTAGCCATCATGTCCTCACCAATTGATTTGTGAAGTTTTTTTTGTCATCTTAACTTTTTGAAAAAGACTCATCAGTGAGGTGTGGATCAGACTGAAAAACGAGGGACACTAGCACTCATACGATAGTGACCTTTCAATCAAAAGGTAGACCCACTTTAAAGCTTTATCATCCCTCTGGACGCTAATGGGGACCATAATTTACTAAATATAGATCATGTTACATTTAAAAAGGCTTTTTTAAACTCATCAGGAAAGTATTTACTGAGCTCTTGGATCAAGCACACTGTTACTGCTTCCACAGGAATTAGGAGGGTAGGTAGCAGCCACGTGCTGCTAATCAAATGCAATCGATTAGCTGATGATCAGCAAGTGTGACCACCTCTATAAAAGAAGTTTGCTGGTCTGGAGCGTTCAGGTGTGTGTTAACACAATGTCATGATCTTCCCAGGCATGGACCTCCCAGCAAATTCACCCCCAAGGTCAGACCGTGCAATGCTCAGAGAAACGTGAAAAAAACCCAAAAGTTACATCTCAGACTCTACAGGCCTCAGTTAGCATGTTACATATTAAAGTTCATAACAGCACAATTAGAAAAAGACTGAAGAAGTGTGGCTTGTTTGGAAGGTTTGCCAGGAAAAAGTCTCTTCTCTCTGAACAGAACATGACAGCATGGCTTAGGTTTACAAAGTTGCAAGAACAATGTCCTTTGGACAGATGAGATCAAAGTAGAGATGTTTGGTCATAATGTACAGGACCACATTTGGTAAAAACCAAACAGCACATCAACACAAACACCTCATAGCATCTGTGAAGCACGGTGGTGGAGGGGTGATGATTTGGGCTTATTTTGCAACCACACGACCTGGGCACCTTGCAGTGTGAACTCCTCTGTACCAAAGTATTCTAGGGTCAAATTAGTGCTGGGTGATCACGATATTTTATTGAGGGGAAAAAAAAATGTCGATGACTATGATAAATGTACGCTTTAAAATTCGATCAGACAAACAATACACGTGGCCTATCAGGCAGTACGTAAGGTTTGCGTGACGCAGTCGCAACAGCCAATTACAGTCGACATGTTGCCCACTCCCTCGGAAAAAGAAATGTAAACATTAGCCGTGTGGTCTTGTGATAGAAAAAATGTCGGGCACCCAGGATGTCCCGGTGAGTAAAGCCGAGAAGGAAAATGTATCAGCTGCTCAGGAAGAGATAATACCAAAGAAAGGTCACACATCGTCACACCTGACTGAAATGCTGTGGAGGGACCTTAAGAGAGCTGTGCATAAATGAATGCCCACAAATGTCAATGAACTGAAGCAATGTTGTAAAGAAGAGACAATATGAGAGACTGATAGTCACACAAAAAACAATACTCGAAGTTACTGCTGCTAAAGGTGGTTCTACAAGCTACTGAATCATGGGCTGTACTTTGTTTTTCACAGGTCTGCATAGAGTCCTGTGAAAACTCTTTTGCATGATTGTATGTACAGTCTATAAAGGGCACACTGTGTTATAATTTAAAGGTTCTCTGTGCAACATTCAAAAACATCAAAGTCAAATTAACATAATGAAGCTGAAAATGGTACACTTTGTTTTTATACTTTTTCAAAAGCTGAAAACGCTGTACTTTGGGATTATATATGAAAATGCACTGCCATCCAAGTTAACAAAGAACAAGTGAAAAATTCCCAGGAAACATTTTGTCTCCCGTGGTAATCCACCAAACCCTGAATGGTTTTCACTGAAACTACTACGTAACACAGTGAAACTGTTCCTGTGAAAGCAGTTTCCACTGTTTTCTGTGGATTAACCAGACTAGTCTGCGGTGCCCATAACGACAAAAAACAGAAAACAAATTCAAATCACTTTTTCTGGGGTGGAAGCAGAAACCTCAGAGACAGGGACTGTGATATTTTAGTGTTTAATTTTTTTTGTTTTGTTTCTCGTCCCTTCGTCAAATCGTTCTGGGTGAAACGGCCCTTTAAGCTTGAATCTTTCATTTAGCAGTAATAATTAAGGACTACGGTCTGATTTTTATAGAGTACAAGAGGAGCTCAGATATATTAAGAACAAAAGATATAAAGTTGGACAAATTTCTCTGCAACACATTTATACAAAACAAACCAACACTTCAGTCCGACCCTCACCACGTGTGACGCTGCAGAGGAGACAACAGCAGGTTTGGTTACCACAGCAACTGTGCTGGTTTTATAAGGCTTCCCCAGCTGCTGACTGGAGGACATAACCACCTCGTCATCCTCCGAGGGCACTCCCACTCTGGTGACTTTACCTGCAGTGAAATTAGTCATGCTGTCAGATGATGAGGTATTAAAAGTAGGACAGGATTCACACACACACAAAGTTCAGTTTTTCTTCCGTCACAGGGTGACCAAAATAGAGAACCATGTTTCACAGAGTGCCCAGTCTGAGGTTTTAGTTTGAACTGTAGTTTATTCCATTGAAAAAGGAACAGCAAAGTGCTGAATATGAAGCATACTGGAGAGGACTACCTCCTGTGATGTATTCAGTGCTGGGTTCAGCCTCTGAGGTAGAGGGTTTGGGGGACTCTGGGCTGGGCTTCTTCTCCTGGGCCAGCTGGATGGGCACAGCCATCTGGCTGAGGTCGATGGTATGTTGCCTGGGTTTGGATTCTCCTTTTTCCTTCACTGTCAAGAGGAACAACAGTAAAATTCAGCATAATTTACCACTCCAGTCATAAATTTCTCTGTTTGAATACCTCATATTCACTGTGAACTTCATCTGATTATTTCCAACTTGGGCTCCACATTGGACCCAAGCAGACTTTAGCAGACCGTAAGTTGGCTAAAACACATTTTGCTGCAGAACGTCCACACAGTGTGTTTAACATCTGTGTCTGTAGCATGCTGTGATTCTCCCCTTCGCCCTCAGCCTGGAAGTAGTGAGCAGCGAGTGGGCAAAACTATGAGTGAATTTTTAGCTTAACAGCTATTGGTTACCCATCTACAATGTTAAAGTGGAGAAAGTTATAACTGGCTTCTAAAGCTGGGAGGCGGTTTTGTTGCCAGGGGGCTGTAGAAATGCTGGCGTTATTAATTTTTACAGCTTATACTTCACACATCAAAGCTTATTTAAAAAAAACAACCTCAAAACACACTAAAGAGCATCTTCATGATATGGTATACCTTCAAGGTCTACTATACTACACTGCACAAAAAAAAGGAACAGTTTTTGATCAGAGTTTAGCATCAAGTCAGTCAAACGTCTGGGATATTGATCTGGTCAGTTAAGTATCAGAGGGGGTTGTTAATCAGTTTCAGCTGCTTTGGTGTTAATGAAATTAACAACAGGTGCACTAGAGGAGCAACAATGAGACAACCCCCAAAACAGCAATGCTTTTACAGGTGGAGGACACTGACATTTTTCACTCCTCACCTTTTCTGACTGTTTTTTCACTAGTTTTGCATTTGGCTAGGGTCAGTGTCACTACTGGTAACATGAGGTGACACCTAGACCCTACAAAGGGTGCACAGGTAGTCCTACTCCTCCAGGATGGCACATCAACACGTGCCATTGTCAGTGGAGGAGATTCTAGGTGGTGGGTCAGTGATGGTCTGGAGAGGCATATCCATGGAGGGACACACAGACCTCTACAGGCTAGACAACGGCACCCTGACTGCCATTAAGTATCGGGATGAAATCCTTGGACCCATTGTCAGACCCTAAGCTGGTGCAGTGAGTCCTGGGTTCCTCCTAGTGCACGACAATGTCCAGCCTCATGTGGCGAGAATATGCAGGCAGTTCCTAGAGGATGAAGGAATTGATACCATTGACTGTACCCCACACTCGCCTGACCTAAATCCAACAGAACACCTCTGGGACATTATGTTTGGGTCCATGCTGGCAGGTTGAACCTCAGTCTGTCTAGGAGCTCAGTGATGACCTGGTCCAGATCTGGGAGGAGATCCCCCGAACACCACCCGTCATCTCATTAGGAGCATGTCCCAACAGTGTCAGGCATGTATACAAGCACGTGGGAGCCGTACAAACTACTGAGTACCATTTTGAGTTGCTGCAATGAAATTTTCAGCAAAACAGACGAGCCTGCTGCATCATCTTTTCACTTTGATTTTTGGGGTGTCTTTGAATTCAGCCCTCTGTAGGTCGATAATTTTAATTTCCATCAAACATTGTGGCATCCTTTCATTCCTAACTCATTACCCAGTCCATATCAGTTTGGATATCCAGCATGATTTTTTTCCCCACTGAGATCTGATGTGTTTTCAAAGTGTTCCTTTAATTCTTTTGAGGAGTGTATATGCCATGAGACGCTCTCTTTTATCAAAGATGTAATTTGGGTTTTGATTTTTGAATCCAAGCTAGCAGAGACACAGAGACGTGGACAGAAAGTCGTTGAACCGCAATGAAGCATCTTGTAAAACAGGTTGAGCCGGCTGTGTGGAAGCCTTCTTGTAGAAATGTAACAAGAGCACATTAGGTTGCTCAACTAAATGGTGTGCAACTGTTTTTGTTGACTAGCTGAGGGCTGCGGAGGCTTTATGAACATGCATTTTACTTAAAGTTAAAGCATTTCAAAAGTAGGAAAAGCTATCAGCCTGTTGACTGCCACATCGGTTTTGGGCTGGCTAAATGTTCAGTATGATGTGCAGCTGGAACACATTAAAATAATTTTTAATGAGGAAGATTTTTGTTTTCCTGGCAGAAATGGGGTAACAACAACAAAACAATTAAAAAGACAAAAAAAACCAAACAAACAAACAAAAAAAAAAAACAACACATCAGCCAGAGGCCAGATTTTTATCTTACCAGCCCAGTGAATCCCTCACAATGAATGTTTCAAATTTTATTCTTTACTTCTTTTTTTTTTTTTTAAAATGGGGAAGCTAGTTATCTTTTTTTCAACATACTTTTTAGATCTCAGATATATACACACTTCATTCTCATAACTAAACTCAATAATGCACCTTTAATGTGCATACGTGTGACAAAAAAAAAGTCCACTGGGAAATTGGGATTATACCCCCTGAGCTTCTGGTTGGAGGGCTTTTAATTTGAAACACATGTGCAGGAAGTGTTGAATTACACTGACTGCTCCTAAAAAACAACATGCAAAGTAAAACTAGAATTGGGATAAATAAATGTGTGAGACCAATATTGCTGATAAAATGAGCAGAGCGATGAGTATGACACAGCTTTTGGACTGTTGTGCTGCAGAAATGTAATCTTTAAACTAAAATACAATAATATGATGATAAGATCTTTTAAAATAGTTGTCTTATACACTATGAGGTCTAAAAAAAAAAAGTCCAAAAAAGTCCTTTTATCCTTCTTCAAAACATAGCTTTAGGTTAGATTAAGGTTACTTCTCATCTTTGTTGATGACTTGGACCTCATTTGGTTAGTGTGATCTCATTTTAAAAACTTAAAAAGCTGGTCGTCTCCAGTTTATGACAGCTGTATGAGAATTTATGTATTATGAGTATTAATGCTGTAAAGAGTTTTACAGAAAACACTGGGTATTATCTTCATTACGGATCTGTTAAATGGATCAGGTTTCGAACACTAAACAGCAATTATCTCTTTGGGAATTTACACTCACAGGCAGATAAACGCTACCAGCCGGAGTATTTAAATGTAAAAAAAAGAAAAAATTCCCACCTTTAAATATTCCATGGGAAATCTTTGACTTTGTGCTCACATCAATCCTGTTCCACAAGTTTGTTGTCCAATGAGCTCACTGTCTAAACAAAGCCCCGAGCAAAAATACATTACTGCTGGCCCCCAGCTCTTCGAGCATCAGGAGTTTCAGAAATGTTTTGAACATTTGTTTGACATTTGCAGAGAACACCACCTGTGTTTGCATTTCTGATGAAGCGCAAGTGATCGGACTGTTTTCAAGGTGCTCTCCGGATGTTTTGTGCGACCTCTCAACACTGCTCAATCAGCACGTGCACAGGTGGTAACCCCCCTCCCCTCGTTTTCACTTGACACTTGCAGCTTTTCCATGACGTGATAGCTCACCTGATGTCTGCTGAAGTTCGAGAAGAGCTTTTATTGTGGAAGTGGCAGACTGGGATTCCCCGCCAGACACCTCCTGGTAGATGATAGTGGGGCTGGACTCCACGGCTACTTCCTGCTCAGTCCAATCCTGCTCTCTGGAGGACACCACATGCACTACAGGCTGCGCTTCTGAGGACAAGGACAATTTTTTAAGGAATGCACATCACGTTTCAGTCAACACTCCCAAGGCAAAAAACACACAAGCAATAGTTTATCTCGTCTTCATGTCATGGGAAAAGTAAAGGGAAATGTACCTTGAGCGCTTCCTTGGGAGGCCTCGCTGGCTAAGCTACTGGCCTCTGTGAGGCTGCCGGCATCATCCTTCGTGGCCCCGTCCTGGCCTGGGGTCTGACCCTGAACCAGCTCTGCACAGCGAGTCACCTGCTGCAGCGTCTCAGTGACCAGCTGCCTGGTCTGTTCGCTCACCACTGCTGTCTGGAACACTGGCTTCGGTTTGATGAGAACCTGGAGGAAACCAGAGGAGCACACAGTGTCCTGAAAGCTGTGGTTTCCAGCATTTCTGACTGATATGCTCCCCTTCATTGACAGGGATTATACTTAATCATAGTAATTTCAAATAAGAAGGTGGGGTAGTTTTTTTCTCAAAGCTTACAGAAATGAGTGGACATACATCACCCTAATCCCAAGTCTGAAAGCAGCCTTTGCCCCCCTTAGCCTTTAACCCCTTGTTGTGGAAGAGGCCAGTATTTCATATCCATTCAGACTTCTCTGTTCACTTGCTTACTACTTTAATACTTTATCTTTTATTCCTTCTTTATTTTCTTAAATACAGCTGGTTCATTCTTCAGACTGAGTCTTTGAATGTTAACATTTTATAATTTTGTCACTCACTTTCCTATAAACACCAAAAGGTCTAACCAAAATGTCAAAGCACATCTGTATTCATGTGCACTAAACAGCCTCTTTATCACCTGGCATGTTATCAGTTCTTCTTTTCGTTTTATTGCAAGATAAAAGGACTTTCAATGCCCACTTTTGGCATCATGACACCTGTGATCTTTTTCACGAGTATTGTCTGCTGTTGTGTGAGGTCTCTTCTGCTTTGCAATAAACTCCACTGGGACATAACTGCCTCCATCACCTATATCTGGCATCTGTTTGAATGGGAGTTCCCTGTGACTGAAGTTTTTTTTTTTATTATTATTTATTATGATATAGGGTTTGCCTCTCTATGGGAAATTAGACTAAAAGTACTGACACAGTGGTTCCTGAATCGTGTGCCTCATCTGTACCATTCAGGAACCATGACCTGCACTGTAAATCTGCTGCGTCACATTTGTGTGAACAAACGCATGAGCTGATGTGTTAGGTGTTGTTCCTACGACGTCATAATTAATGCCTTCATGGGGTCTCATCACAAATCACTGACGTTATGTCATAGTTTTGCAAGTTCCAGGAAGAATACTACTTCCTCTAAATATAACCTTAAAAATAATGTATAACTAGTGTCAAATGTGATGGTGTATGCAAAGAGCTTGTGTCATGTAGTAGTCCTCAGATGAGACAACCTTCAGTATTTTTTTTCCCCACACATATGAGAAGTTTGCCTTCAGAGATTTTTTACACACACACACACACAAATTTCTAAGATTTGGATAACATTTGTGAAAATGTCTCTTTTGTCCCTTTTCTAATGCCAACTAAACAGCAACTGAAAACTGAAACTAGACAAATTGAAGAAATAAAATAAGTCAAACACGACTTTTGGTTTTGGTTTTACACAGAAGACACAAATTCCAGTCTCCCAGGTGAAATGGATCCATTAATCCAACACAACCATCTCCTTACACTAACTCTGATCCGTGCATCATCTCATCTATCATCTTTTTCCTCAAAGTTGGTCAGCTGCCTTGATGGCCCTGGAACAACATCAGGTATGATCTTATAGGGATACCAGACATCCCACACACACACACACACACACCACGTCTACCACAGCTTGGCCCTCCTGGAGGAATCCCTGTCATTTATAATCTCCGTTAGAGAAGACTCCAAAAAAGAAGCCCTTTAATACAAATCAAAAGTCTCAATACAGAGGGCAGGATTTCCTCCAAAAAAGTTGTTTGAACCAGTTAATGAAACTAGAGAAGGGTTGGCGTGAGAATAAAACATATATATATTAACATAGTTTACTGTGGGCACAGATGGAGAAACAACTGTGTGGGTGCAGCTCTCGCTGCTTCTGTGCAGACACACTGTTGCTGATGCCAGGAAGTGTTTCCTTCCCTCCTGATGGTAACATAGGCTACACCAGCGAGAGCACCAAATCATGGTTAATCCATTCACATCTTTATAGCTCTTCTAGGCTAATAACAGCTACACTTAATGTGTGTGTTTTTTTTCTTTTTATAAAAAGAAAGAAACTCTTAAAAACACGTAAAAAAATAAAATAAATAAAATATCTGATGGCAAGGTCTGATAGAAAACCTGGAGGGTGCACAACTCTTAAAGCCCCGTGTGGCTAATTTGTCATCTGTGACACATAAATAATGTTCACTTAAATCGTTTTGCCTCGAGTCAGTTGGCTTATCAGGTAGTAAGTTACCTCTCATCAAATATCTTACAGCAGAGTTTGCTGGAAGACGTTATTTAGACTGTGAGTTTCTTACTCATGAACGTTGACGTTAGCTGAGTCATTTTTCCGTCTGCTTCAGTCACTGTTGAGTAAGTAGGTCATAAACGGCAAAAGTCACCGCCTGAGAAAAACAGTTTAAATATTACAGAAACTGGAAAGACATTTTGGTAAACAGGTGTCATGTTCGTCACTGGAAAAGTGTTAATGAGTGGCTGGTATTTAAACCAGTTAAGAAAATGTGGTGATTGTTTCAGATCAGATCTAGTTTGTGGTTTCATTGTAACTGCACAGCAGATAGGCACTGTGGGTGTTTAACAATGACTACAGTAGGCATAGCTCGCTGACCACAATTTCCCCTTGATGACTAAAAACAAACCTTGAATTCTGAATTTAGACTTTTTTTGAGAAGTCTGATATTAAAATTATGACAAACTGTTGAATTGACTTGAAAATAATAAAATCAGAACTTTTTTGTAGTCTTATGATAAAACTGTTCTTTGTCTTATTAAAAAGACATTTCGAGAGTTAACTGACACGGTTTGGCCGACAGCTTCTATTTTCATTAATCCTTTACTTTAATTTAGTGAGTTAGCTGCACAAAAGGACCTGGAAACTAGTGTAGCGGGACTTACCCTCTCAGAATATTTCTGACAATTTTATCTTAAATTCAAATTCCCCTAGAAGGTTTAGAAATATCAAGTGGAGGGTGTAGGCTTTAGTCTGAACATCCTTTTTGTGGGTGTTTCTTCTTAAATAACTAAATATACTTTCACTAGTTATTTGACATATGTCAGAAATCTAAGAATTTCTACAGAAGTTTTCAAAAATAGACAAAATAAAATCCCCAGGAACCAAAAGAGAACGACGACAGTGGCTGATTTCAAGGCTCTGGACTTGGTGTTAGAAGCTATAGTAGTGGGTCTGCACTGACAGGAGACTAAACAAGGAACTAATTAGAGATCAGAAGACACTAATAGGATACAAAAAGTCCACTGACCACACTAACTGTATCACCTGACTCTGCAGTTCACCTCAGGTGAGGTTTAGCCTCTTTCAGCTCATGTCATGAGCCAAAAGCCCAAAAAAGGCACAGTATAATGATGCTGTTAACGAAAATTCAAAATGCAATTATACACTTAACGGACAGATTTGTGTTGGACACTTTTCCCTTCAGAACTGCCTTAATTCTTCGTGGCAAAAATTTAACAAGCTGCTGGAAACATTCCTCTGAGATTTTAGTCCATATTGGCATGACAGCATCACACAGTTACTGCAGATTTGTCAGCAGCACTCTCCTGTTCTACCTCATCCCAAAGGTGGTCTATTGGATTGAGACTGGGTGACTGTGGAGGTCATTTCAGTACAGTGAACTCATTGACATGTTCATGAAACCAGTTTGAGGTGATTTCAGCTTTATGATACGGTGCATTATCCTGTTGGAAGCAGGCATCAGAAGATGGTTACACTGTGGTCATCCAGGGATGGACATGGTCAGCAACAATGCTCAGGTAGGCTCTGGCATCTAAATGATGCTTAGTTAATACCAAGAGGCTCAAAGTGTGCCAATATCCCTCACATCATTACACCACCACCAGTAGCCTAAACCGTTGCTTCAAGGCAGGATGGATCCATGCTTTCTTGTTGTTTGCACCAAATTCTGACCTTACCATCCAAAGGTTGCAGTAGAAATTGAGACTTTGCAGACCATGCAATGTTTTTCCAGTTGTCCAATGTTGGCGAGCCCATGCAAACTGTACCCTCAGCTTCCTGTTCTTAGCTGTCAGGAGTGCCACCCAGTGTGGTCTTCTGCTGCTAGCCCATCTGCTTCAAGATTCGATGTGTTGTGCATTTAGAAATGCTCTTCTGCGTTCCTTGGTTGTAACGAGTGGTTATTTGAGTTACTGTTGCCTTCCTATCAGCTCAAAGCAGTCTGGCCATTCTTCTCTGACCTCTGACATCAACACGGCATTTTGACCCAGAGAACTGCTGCTCACTGGATATTTTCTACTTT